>SNQJ01S0009723.1:156863-173770 GCA_010110895.2 Picea sitchensis | reverse complement strand
GGACAGAATGGCTGAGAAGAAGAAGATGGGTCCTCCAGGACCATGCTCAGGTCGCTCCTGCTCTCGGTACTCCATGTCTAGGACCATGTGGGCCTCGAGACATGATCTCCTAGTTATCCCTAGATATCGGGGATAACATGGCCCTCGAAAAAGACATTACTAGTGTGGATAAAAACGAGATCGAAAGTCAAAGGGGATATAAGCTTAAAACTTGAGTCCAAGGGATTTTTTACAGCAATATTCACCTACTCTGTGAACAGAAACCGAATCTTCAATGAAGACCCGTATTTCTTTAACACCACAAGGCTCCACCTCAAGTACTGGTCGGAGCGTTTTTCCCCAGAAAAGGAGGACTTCATAGCTGCCCCAGTGAAGATCAGACTTTACTCCCTACCCCAGGAGTTTTGGCACCTAGAAACCCTGGAAGGAATGGGAAATACGTTGGGCTCTTTTGTCAAAATCTCGAAAATAACAAAACTAGCCAAGTATACATCCTATGCAAGAATATGCATCTTACATGAACATGGCAGCAACACTACCTGAGTCAATCACTATATCATTCCAGGACGAAGAATGGGTCCAACCCATAGACTACGAGCATATCCTGTTCAGATGCAGGAATTGTCAGTTTCATGGGCACCTATTCCGAGACTGCCCTCAGAACACTACCCATACGAATAACAAAGGCAAGGAGAAGAAGGACACAGAAGGTTTTGTAAAGACACCAAATAAAAGAAAGGTGTGATGCAGAGGAAATAAAAATCCAGGGGAAGGAACCAAGAAAGATGACAACAATTTCCAGATACTAGCAAAAAAAGAAGATATGGATGAAACACAGGAAGGAAGGAAACAAGGGACAGAGAAAGAACAACCCAAACAAGCAAACATGGAGACCAAGCAAGAGGAAATACAAAAACGCAGAAAAACGGAGTCAAGCTCGAAAAACCCAAGAAAGGAGATGGGAGAAATCCAGATGTAAGACTTGGAGGCTTTAGAAGAATCCCAGGAAGAAAGAGCGAAGGAGGATCACAACCAGGGATCGGAATCAGAAGAAATGGAAGTGGACATTCGAGCACTGATCGCGGTCCACGGGGAAAAAGAGATTAACAGTATGCAGGTGGGACAACTCCATCAGCTCCAAAGAGAACTTCTCAGAAGATAGAGCAAAGAACCAATGTCGGATAATCTAGCCTCCTCCTCGGGGAATCTGGGCATAAAGTCAAACCCACTGAAAAACACTAAGAAACCTGGAGGGGAGGAGAGGAAAAAGGTCGAAATACCCATAAGCAAGTTCTCGAAGAAACAAGCACCCTTCTCATCGACTAAGAATAGGTAGTGGGACTATCAGACAAATACTTCCTTCCCCAAACCAAAAATTAAATATGAAGATCTTCTCATGGAATATTAGGGGTCTTAATGGAATTTCAAAACACGAAATTCTTAGAAACAAACTAAAACAAGAAAATATTGACATAGTAATGTTGCAAGAAACCAAGTGTGACAGGAAAAGTATGGAGATAATAGCAAGGAAGATTTGGAATCAATGTGATTTCGGATGTTCGGAAGCCGATGGGGCTTTCGGAGGGCTTTCCTTCCTGTGGAACCCAAGCAAAATCAAAGTGGAACTAAGAGCCCAATCTAAATGGATAATAACCATATCCTACAAGATCATAGGGTCGACGGACCATGGGATAGTTACGCAGGTCTACTAACCCCAATCTCCTACAGACAAGAGAGGTTTCTTGAGAGAGCTCTTGACTGTAGGAATAAGTATGACGGAGCAACAATGGATCGTGGGAGGGGACTTCAATATGATAACCTCCTTGGAAGATAATAAAGGGGGCATAGGGTGCCTGAGTTCGGAAGACCAAACATTTAAAGACGTAATGGAGCAACTATGCCCGATAGACACCATCCCGTCAGAAGGTCGGTTTACCTGGAGTAACAAAAGAGGAGGGAAGCATCATATAGCAGAAAGATTAAACAAATTCCTGGTCTCAGAAACTTTTTACCAAAATAGGCAAGCAGTAGGGGGAGAAATCAGGCCTTTTTACAGATATGAACATTGGCCAGTATCTCTGAGATGGTCGGATGGGCTCTGCCCCCTCCCCAAACCGTTCAGATTTGAGAAATTCAAAATCCGACACCCAGAATTCCTACAAAAGATAGATAAGTGATGGGGAGAACACCAAAAGTTGTATGGAACAAAGATGTACCAGTTCCAATAGAAGTTGAGACATATAAAAAATAGCCTAAAGAAGTGGAATAAAGAAGTCCTTGGGAATATTCAGGGAGCAAAAAGAAACTTGAAGGTGGAGATGGAACGAGTGCAAGGACAAATCAACCAGGGTTGTCTATCACCAGAACTTCAACATCTAGAATCGACCCTTACAAGGGACTTAGATGAAAGAGACCAACAAGAGCAAATCATGTTCCAACAGAAGTCTAAGATGCTTTGGCTCAAAGAGGGCGACAAGAATATCAAATTCTTCCATAATTCCCTCCTACAGCATAGGAATCAAAACTGGATTCACTCTCTGAAAACAGAACAAGGGGTGACGGTTGAAAGGAACGAAGATATCGAACATAGTCTAAAAATTACTTCAGTGACCTGCTCTCCAAGCCCCCTCAAGACAGAAGGGCAACCACTAACCTAATCAAAAAAGCTATTCCAAAGTTGCTCTCGAAAGATCACAAGAGAAGCCTTCAGAGAGAGGAGACTCTGGCGGAGGTGGTAGAGACGGTGAAAGAAATGCCGCAGGGAAAGGTTGTTGGGCCGGATGGCTTCACATCTTATTTCTTCCAAGCCTGCTGGAGTATTATTGGCAAAGATCTCTAGGAAGCGGTGGAAGAATCTAGGAACTCTCAAACAGTCTTGAAAGCCTTCAATGCAACATTCTAGGCTTTTATCCCAAAGGAAAAGGGAGCAAATACTACAGATAAGTATAAACACATATGTTTATGCAATGTATAAAAAATTATTTCTAAAATCATTGCTAATAGATTGAATCCTATCCTACAGGAAATCATCTCCCCTTAACAAGGGGGTTTTGTAGAAGGTAGGCAAATTCTGGACAGTATTGTTATTGCCAAAACCATAAACTCTTTGCAATCTGAGAAAACACATGAGATGCTCATAAAGATTGATATGTATGCTTATGACAGAATAATTTGGGACTTCCTCAGATTCATTTTGGGGTCCTTTGGTTTCGATCCTTCCTAGATTCATTGGATCCTGAACCTAACTTCCTCGGCTTTCTTCTCTATCTTGGTAAATGGCTCCCCCTCTCCTACCTTCAAAGCGTCCCGGGGATTAAGGCAGGGAGATCCCCTATCCCCCTACCTCTTCATTATTCTCGCTGAAGGCTCAGGGTGATTTATGAAGCAAAACATGAGGGAAGGGCACCTAAAAGGGCTAGTAATATCCCCTCAAACAGACCCCTTGTCTTATCTCCAGTTTGTCAACGACACCCTTCTCCTAGGGAAGCCCACAGTGCAGGAAGCCAGAGCCATCAAGAAAACTCTGGACGTTTTCCTTTCTACCTCAGGCATGCAGCTCAACATAGACAAATCCATTATCTTCTTCTTTAATACCCCGAACATTATCCAACAAAGAATAACCAAAATTTTGGGCTTCCAACGATCCTCTCTGCCCTCGCGTTACCTAAGGGACCCCCTTCTTGACAAAGCTCCAAGAAATCCGATGTTGTCTAAATTGGAAAATAGGCTTAATAGTTGGACTCATAGATTCCTCTCTCTGTCAGGAATAATTTTGCTAATCAAATTGGTTCTAATGGTTATGTTGGTTTATTTGTTCTCAATTTTGGCAACGCCCACGCACATCTATCAGAAAATCCTATCAATCCAGAGAAATTTCCTATGGGAAGGAACGAAAAGGGAAAAAAATGGGCCTTGATAGCTTGGGAAAAACTGTGTGAACCAAAATCCAGGGGAGGCTTAGGACTAAAAGACCCCCAAAGGTTGGGCCAGGCCCTGGCAGCAAAAATCTACTAGTGATGGATTAAAAGCCTAGAAGCGCTTTGGGCCAAGATTTGGCAGGGGAAATATGCCAGAGACATGGCCTCAAGATTGGATCAAATTGGAGGGATACAGGTCGGGAAGGAAAATTGGAACTACGCTTGGAAAAACCGGGCGTTGGTCAAAAATCAGAGTTCTTGGGAGCTGCACGATGGCCAGTCGACCCTTTTTTGGGACGACGCGTGGGAGCAACATCCAGCTCTAAGCTCAGTAGAACGACTATAGTCAGTCAAAGACAAGATGATTGCGATAGGACGAAGGTTGTTCAATACTAGGAGAACAACTAGCATCCTATCATAGGTCGAACAAGATCCTGGATCCAGTCGGTCGACTGGCCTATCGAATGGAATGAGCCACCTAGTCAAGTCATGGAGGAGATCCTCAAAGACTACCCCCTCCCCTCAAGCAAGGCCAGGACATCCTTGGAAGGGGGAAAAAGGGGGACGGGAACTTCCACATCAAGGAAGCATACCAAGAAGCTCTAGGACTTGGAAATGAGCCGAACAGGCTAGTCTAGACCAAAGTCTGGAATTCCCAACTATGGCCCAAAGTAACCACCTTTCTATGGTTGGTGGTCAACAAAAAAGCTCTTACTTGGGACCGAATCATAAAAAGAGGGTTTGAAGGCTCTTTAATCAGCATAATGTGCAATCAACCGGAAGAAAACCTCAACCATCTCCTCAACTCATGCCTTTTGGCCTCGGAATTATGAGACAGAGGGGCCTCAATCTTCAGAATTTAAGACTAGAACAGACAGGACATCATAAAGACAATAGAAGACTGGAAAACTAATCCTTTCCAAAATGCAATTCTAAATCGAGCATGGACCCTCTTCCCAAGCCTTCTCCTTTGGAATATTTGGAAAACCAGAAACAGAAGGATCGTCCGAAATCGGCCTCCATCTTTGAATCTTCTCTGCAAGGAGTCCTAAACAACATAAGAAAAACCATTGCTCAGGTACCATGGCAGACAGAGGACCTGACAGCAGCGGGAAGCGAGAAAGCTCTGTTAGCCATGTGGAATCTCGGCAACAGGAATTATTTTCTCCCCCAAACAAGCAACTACTGACCGCGACAGACTAGCAAAGAGACATGGGAACCCCCCCAGGGTTTCCTGAAAATGATTTTTGATGGGGCTTCCAGGGGCAACCCAGGACCTGGGGGAGCTGGTGGGATTTTCAAGGACGCCCAGGGAGAGATTGTCAACCTGTACACTATCAGATTAGGATATACCACCAACAATGGAGCGGAATTAGTCGATTTACTGACGGATCTGCAAATGGCAAAACAGAGGGGGTATCCAGCGATCGTAGCAGAGGGAGACTCCAAAATTTTGGTCTCGACCTTAGGCAAGATCATCAATGGAGCCTCACTGGACAAAGTCTCTTAAAACTGGCAATTGTCAACTGGGCTTGTGGAGGTAGCGCGGGCCATCCGCGACACGTTAGCGATCTTCCCAAGCCACATCAGGAGACAGGCCAACGCTACAGTTGACTATCTCTCCAATGTGGCGGTGGTCCAGGACCAAAGTGTGTCTCAATGGCAATGGCAAGACGTGGGTGTGGGAGATCTCCACGATAGCCTTACACGTCTTAACCAACATGACAACCAATTGCATGACAGGACAGGTGGAGACCTGCAAGTCCCGTAAGTGGGATTGTCTGAAGCCCAAGTGTTCCCACGATTCTAAAGGTTTGCCACGAAGGTCGGACGCATGTCATTTCAGCGATAGGTGGAGTTGTCTGGTCAGCCGTTAGTTACTATTGGAAAAGGGAGGAGGATTTAATGAAGAAGTGGCAACGCAAGCCAAAGAAGATTGAGTTTCAAATTAACAAGAGAAGGACAAGGTCGTCATACTCAACCACACCAGGAATTATAATGAGCAGGTCGAATCAGCCCAAACCCCGAAGGAGCTGGATTAGCTTATGAAATAATGGGCTAAAGTGGAAAAGTACAGGATCAGTTATCAGCGGGACAACAACCTCGTCTATATGAGGATGAAGATCACCCTTCTCCAGGTCGTCGTGATTGCTTCTCTGAGATTTTTTGTTTCGTGGAGTTGGCTTTGCTGGTTTTGGCAGAAGGGGCACTCTGATAGGAAGAGAGAGAGCGGGTAGAGCTTTTTCCCTGATACTGAGAGTAGGGTACAAAAAAACCTTCCCTTTAAGGTGGAGATCATCCTTGCCCCCCTCCCTGGAACTTTTAGTAAGATAGTGAGAAGAGTCTCAAGCTCCAGGTTTAGAGAGATGGAAAGAGGTTGTCGCAAAACTATGGAAGGGGATAAGGTCACTCCCCCGAGGAATAATAAAACTCGACCGAGGAGAGGGGGAGGGAAACAACCCTCGGGAGACCTAGCTCTAATCAATAGTCGTGTGGCCAGGGCCACCAGAGGGGCCAAGAAGAGGTACCAAAACTTGTGCTCAGCCAAAGAAAAAGAGATAATGGGAAGAGTCTAAGAGGTAGTTTTGCGAAAAAGGAAGAGCACGGTTGATGAAGAAATTCTGAGGTCCGCTAAGGAATGGGTCCCCGACCCTGGGCAATCCTGAACAAGGGACACTAAGTTCTTTCGCCTTGCAGAATTATACTGGATGACGAAGGAAACCATGGCGCAGGCCATAGCACAGCAACAATCTGATATTCGGGCCACCCGCCAAGCAATATGGGTTTTAGAAGCAAAATTTGAACTATTCTGCAAGAAGCAGTATAGCATCCGCTTCCACGAAAGGGCAACGATTCCCAAGGACACACAAAAGGACCGGGCAAAGGAAAGCAAGGATATCATAGGCACCCAAGCAAACTCAATCTATGTGGACGAGGAGGAGGAACGGTCGGAATCCAACAAAAATGCACATCGTCAACTGGCAAACGAACGTGGCACTCAGACCCTTCCGGGAGTTATGACGACCCTAGGTAGTTTTTTCTCCCTGGGTTAGAGACCGAGTCAATCCTGGTAGAAATGTTTTTTGGCGTTTTGGGCTTTCCCAAACTCCTCCGGTAAATTAATGCTAAGAAGTTTGGCTCTATGTGTAAATCGATATTTACTCGGGATAGATTGTAAGCAGGGAAGATTAAACTTTTAGAACATTCATAGTCAAACTCTGAATATGGGGGAGAGGTCTGGTTTCCATATTTTGGCAGACTCCTCAAAACTCAGACCGTAATTTTATGTATTTTCTAAATAGAAATCTATAGTACTTTTTTTGCCTAAAAAAAGATAGAAGCTAGATAAGATAAGTTAAAAATAAGATAATTGCATTAATGTCCTACAAATGACCACTAAAGTAGGTCAATGGGACCATTGCGTACATTAATGTTCATATAAAACAGGAGCACTAAAACGGTTCATATATAAAAGAAAGACGTAGAAAGTAAAATAAGAGTTTAATCAAGATCTTGCAAAGACAACTCCAAACATGGAGAGACGAACCAGGAGAAGGATGGACAAGTGAGTGGATCTAGAATTTATGATACCAACGGTACAAGCCTATCCTGGTCCATTGGAACCATCTCTCCTAACATCTGAGGCCAAATGGAGAAAGCTCAAAATAGATGTCTATCTGAAAGAAGAACTAGAAGAGGAGTTGGACTAAGTGTTGTGCTACTGCTTGGAAGGGAGAGCTTATCGATATGGTTTTGAAGATACCTTCTAGCTACTGCTCTGACTGTTAATACAAGGTCTGGACTGACAATGTCATTGGGGTCTCACAAAAGTAGAAATAGTGCTCCAAGTTTGCATTGATCTAGGGTCAAGGACACGATTGTTATCCATTTGTCACTTGGTGCCCCTAGTAGATGGGAGAACCATAAAAAAGGAAGTGATTCGTTGGGTGGGAGTTGGTCCAGGATTTGGGTGTGGCCGGAGGATGAGAGAGCGGAGACGAAGGGCCTCCTGCATGTATAAGACCGTGCATCTTTGGTCAAGGTACTTGAAGAAACTGCCAAGTGTTTGGAGCTCTTTGAAAAGACAATGGAACCATCCTTGGATCTCATAGTAAACTAGGCAACGAAAGATGACGTGCTCCTCAAACTCAACCTCTCAAAGATGCCACGGCTGCCAAATCCTATTTGATCGATCAATCTAGTGGTTCGTCTCGATCTGCAATCTATGACAATCCACTCTGAACTGGACCAGGGGGATGCAAAGAGCGTGCATCCAATGGCGAAGTGTGTAATGGAGTCGAATAATGAGGCCATCCCTCAAATCCATGAAGTCCTCAGCATAGAAGGATATCCTTAGACGTAACTCACCATGAGGGTTTATCTAAGTGACCTACACAAACTGCCTATAGATATCATCTCTGATGATCTTATTTGTCTCCTGACTAGTAAGTAAGAGGTGGTCAGGCGCAAGAACAGAGTATCCAAACAAAGGAAGTCAGTCCATCGTAATACCAACAAACGCCATGAGATCCAAGAACCCCATTTACTAGAAATGAGAGTGACCCGGAGGGCTAACTGATACAATGGACTCTGATAAACAGTAGGCCAAGTATGGATATCAGTCTCTACCCTCTGCTGAGTCAATGAAATTTCGAATGTGGTGCAAGAGTGAGGTAAGACCAAACACCATCTCAAGCCAAAAGGGTTGAGCACTAAACTCTGCAAGGACGATGGTAGTTGCGGGAGGTATTAACCTCCACGTGTAACCTTGACAAGACTAGAATATTTCGGGAAGCAAGAGAAACCTTAAAGCTTTGAACAATAATCCTAGAAGACAAGTCGGCTAAAGATATTAATTTAATATTGAGTTTTAGCCCCCAGGAAGAGAGGTCGGCCCAGAGAGCTAAGAAGGAAGTATAAATACAGAGCGCTCGAGCTCATTTAGCACACACTCACTCTCAACTGCAGAAATTTAGTTGTGCGCAATTCTGGAGAGTAGTTGCAGCTACTGCAACTTGTATTTTCGATTTTAGGCTTGGACTCTCTCTTAGTTATGGTTTGGACTTTCTGCTTGGTACGCTAGCTCTGGAGAGTGACATGCTACCTTGATTGGCTATTAGACCTAAGGTTTGCATCCGAAATTATTCTCTGTCAAGGTTAAGGTGCTCGTGGGTGGCTTCGGTGTATGGTTCGGTGACAATATTGTTATATTGTCTATGGTGAAACAAGCACACCTACTTTTCTAACAGGTTATGGGCCCACACTATCTTTGGACAGTCTAACTGCTGGAAGATAGATTAGGAGGATTTGCTCAGTTACAGTTGCAGTTGCAGTCAAAGTTTTGTTGCAGCAACAAAACCCTAACCCTCTTGTTAAGGCACCTTAAGTGAAGAGATTGACCTAATTTCTGGATAGCCTAGTATGCCCTAGTATAGCACACCTCCCGGTACTCTCAGCAAGCTAAGACGTAAAGTTTGAGTTTTTGGTCAAAGTCAAAGGTTGACCAAGTCAAAACAGTCGTCACTTATTCTATGAAATCAGAAAACAAGTTAGAAGGGGCTTCTAACTTCAGAGCATGGAGGACAAGGGTTGAGCTCATCCTTTCCAAGAATAAAGTATTGGATATCATGAAAGGCAAGACCATGGAACCACAAGTTGAAGCAGGAAAGGAGAAGGAACCTCAGAACGTTGCAGTTATGGAAAAGTTCAAGGACAATGACATCAACGCTATGAGTATCATAGTGGACTCTATAAAAGACCACTTGATACCCTGCATCTCTCATCTTCACTCATCTAAGAAGATGTACGATGCCCTAACTAACCTTTTCTCAGTCAGAAACATTGGATAAGTAATGAGTCTGAACAATGAGCTCCGTGACATGAAAATGAATGATGATGACAGCATAACATCATACCTTGTGAGAATCTCTCAGTTAAGAGATCAACTACAAGCTATTGAAGAAATCATTTCAGAGAAGGAACTAGTAAATATAGTACTCAATGGCCTTCCCAAGACATGGGATGCATTTGTCGAAAGCATGAACACAAGAAAGGAGTATCCCACATCTGAAGAGCTTTGGACTTGCTGTGCACAAGAAGAATCAAGGATTAACGCAAAAGAGAAATCCCAAAAGAAATATGATGATCAAGCCTTCACAGCAAAATTCAAGAATCCCAAGAATAAGAGGAAGTTTGGCTCAAGGAAGAAACAAAATCAAGAAAAGGATATGTCAAAAATACAATGCTTCAACTGTCGAAGATATGGTCACTACAAGAACCATTCTCCTGAGTTAAAGAAAAGGAAGGAAACACACGAAGCAACAGTTGTCGAAGAAAAGGAACCCTCAAAGAAAGCTAAGCAGGATGAAGCAGATTTCTTCTAAGTCAAGGTAACAATATTCTGCAAAGTTCGTGTACATACCATGTTTACATAGTTCTTGTACATATCATGTATATCTATTTCTTAGAAGATAAGATGTTCAAGGGAAACAATATCTATGGAAGAATAAAAAGATAAGGATTGCTATCACGATGACTACAAGTCAAGCAATACACATTAAAAGATGAAGTACGTTAACAATCTTTGGTAACAACTCCTGTGGAAGCTCTTATACAAGTAACAACTACCAGATAAGTCGAACTTAGAGTCAAACCTGAAGAGACCGAGAAGAAATCAAAACAGAAAAAAGTCAACAATCAAGAGGAAATTAGAAAAAGACTTGTGACACTTTGCAAAAGGCAATAAGGATGCAGACAGAAGCGTGGACTCTCTTAGACGAAGGGAGTTGATTACAGAATTCCAAAAGAAGAGCATGCATTCATGTATGAAGCAAGGATTAGGAGGGAGCTAATCCTAAATGATATGATCCATTGAGGAATATGAAGTATCTGTCCATGTTCCCATTGAAAGTAGCAGCCATGATAAGCAGTACGCGTTCAGAAGAAGTCTTCTTCGAAAAGAAGCCTTAAAGTATCCTTGGTTGTCCATCTACATCCATGATCCTATGATGAAAGGAAGAAGTTGAAATCTTCAAGGCATGGAATCTATAGAAGACTCCATGGACCCAAGAGCTAAAGAGAAACATGAGAAAGAACATGAAGATTCCAAGAAAGAAAAAAAAGCCAAAACAACCAGTTATTATATCGAGAATCACAAGACTACCAACTTGGAGCAATCAAGTAGAAGAAAGGGACGTTATGATAAAGAACAGTGTATGTAAGAAAATGTGAAAAATGCTTATGAATGAAAGCATTGAAAGATTCAGAGGTTCTTCCAGAAAGAGGGAGAAGACTATGACAACACCTCGCCTCAGTAAACCAGATATACCTCCTGCAGTATCCTTGGATTGGAATTTACATGTAAAAGAGTGTTCTTCCCAAATAAAAGAAAGAAGCTTATACCAAAAAGAGACCCATATATGCAGATATAAGAACTTGTATGGAGAGTATCTTATATATACAGCAGAAGCGTGGTGAAAACCTTCTATGACAGAAATAGTGTATCAGAATGGTTACTCAGAAGTCTGGGATGATGGATTGCTAATCCATGACAATCGCTCATGATGACAAAAGAAGTGCTACTTGGATATGTTTTAGTTTGAGCTTTGCCACGATGTCATGAGCTAGCAGGAAATAGAAGTATTGAATTCAACCATAATATATTGTAATGATCAGAGCTATGTGAAGCCTTCAGAGAAAACCAGTGCTCCATGACAGACCGAAGTACATCGAGATCAAGCATTATATTCTCCGTGATAAAGTCCAGAAGAGAGAAGTGGTTCTCCAGTATATCTCCACCGATGAGCAAATAGTAGATATTTTGGTAAAGCCTCTGTCCAAGATGAAAAGTTTGCATACTTAAGAAACAAGTTGGGGCTCGTGGAGACAACCTCCTTGTTGAAAAAGGAAGAGATTACTCCCAGGTTGGGAGGGAGCACTGATATGTTATTGATTTATGGACAGTCATTTTTCAGTTCAAAAAATGGTCCAGGTTGAGCAGTTCCTTTCCAATTCAGAAAGTGGTTTGAGATTTATGATGGACATGCATTTTCCAGTTCAGAAAATGGTCTGATAGATTGATGATGTACCATAGACAGTGATTCCCCTTGTGACCAGTGTGGGGGAATGGTCTAGGACAATCAATCTTCTTGGCAGTCACTCTGAGTAGTGGCCAAGTAGAATGGTCTGCCTCGTCGGGCAGTCATTCTTTCGAAGTTCACAGTTGTGAGCAGTTTCAAAGAATGGTTTGTTTTGGAGGTTGATGCAAGACAGTCATTTCCATAGGAAATGGTCCGGACAGTCATTCCCTAGGGCAGACTTATTCTCTCCAGGTTGCACTATGATTAGTGTTGGAGGAATGGTCCAGGTTCAGCAATCAGGGACAAGCATTCCCTAGGGCAGACTCATTCTCTCCAAGCTGCACTATGATTAGTGTCGGAGGAATGGCCCAATTAGGTGAATGGTCCAGGCTCAAAAATCAGGGATAGTTATTCTTTTATGCTTGAGAAGAATAGTCCAGATAGCCCATGGTTGATGTTTCATTGAGGGCAGATGCCCTTCTAGATCTCACAGATGTGAGTGGAAGAATGGCCCAGATGACTCAATTTGTATCATGATATTTTTATACAGGTTGATATCAGATGATATGATTACTGTGAAGACTGTATGTCTCTGGAGAGTAGTTGTATGCCACTATGGTGGATGTGTTCCACTGGTTGTGACTATGTGTCACTGGTTAAGTAGTCATGTGCTACTTGGTGTGGTTGTGTACCATTGGATAGTAGTTGTGTACTACTATGGATAGACACAATTATGTTCTATTGAATGACATTGTCCTAATTGCCATGAAGACTATCATTAGTGTTGGAAATGATTACCAGCTAGATGGATAGTTAGTGTGATGGTGGACAGACATTCTCCAGGCGGAAAATGGTTCAGGACAGTTATTCTTCTAGGACGTATGTCCGGATTAGAAGCATAGTCCTTGTAGCCCATGGCGTGGCTTCCAGCATCTGTTGGAACAGTTATTCTTCTAGGACATATGTCCGGATTAGAAGAATGGTTCTTGTAGCACTCTGTGGACTGAGTGACTTATTCAGCATCATGCTTGATTACTCAGATGGAGTATGGCTTCGAGAGATGATGCAGTTGATGCTATCAGATGATACTGATAGTGATGATGGTGCTCGTGATTTAATCATGAGATAGCATGTGTGGCTATGATGATGCTAGTGATCAAATGGTATGTTTGTGCTCAAGACCATTGCCTTCAATACCTCCCTAGCTAGGACGGAGTGTTGATATTATGGTAGTTGCGGGAGGTATTAACCTCCATGTGTAACCTTGACAAGACTAGAATATTCCAGGAAGCAAGAGAAACCCTAAATCTTTGAACAATAAGCCTAGAAGACAAGTTGGCTAAAGATATTAATTTAATATTGAGTTTTAGCCCCCAGGAAGAGAAATCGGCCCAGACAGCTAAGAAGGAATAGTATAAATACAAAGCACTAGAGCTCATTTAGCACACACTCACTCGCAACTGCAGAAATTTAGTTATGCGCAAGTCTGGAGAGTAGTTGTAGCTGCAGCTACTACAACTTGTATTTTCGGTTTTAGGCTTGGACTCTCTCTTGGTTATGGTTTGGACTTTCTGCTTGGTACGCTAGCTCTGGAGAGTGATATGCTACCTTGATTGGCTATTAGGCCTAAGGTTTGTTTCTAGAATTATTCTGTATCAAGTTTAAGGTGCTCGGGAGTGGCTTCGGCCTATGGTTGGGTGATAATATTGTTATATTGTCTATCATGAAACGAGCACACCTACTTTTCTAACAAGAGGATTATATGTACTCTCTCTATTGAGGACTAACCAAACACTAATAAACTAGACCCCCAAACCTCAGAACCATATAAAACTATGGGCCAAATAAGGGTGTCCATGAGAGACATCTTGGATGATATGTCCTGCAAATGTCTCCAAAAACACTAACTCTCAAGAAGGGCAAAGGATCCATAGCCCTTGCTAACTCAGGGCAGAAGTGCATGCCGCAAACTAAAACGAGGTCCTATGAATTGTACCCCCAAATAGGTATAAGAGTTGTGTTAAGAGCGAACCTGTAATGTTTTGTTCAAAACATCTCAAACTTCATAAGACTGAGAAAGGCAAAACGGAATAGTACCCTAAAATTAAAACCTTGAGAAATGATGCAAACTACACATTCACGTAGTCCCAACGTTTAAACCTTTATTTAGAAAATGTTTTTATGTTTTACAATTTTTAGTTTTCTTCAAATAAAAATTCGATAAAGCATAAGTACAGAATGAAAAATTAATTACAGAAAAATACTTTACAAAATTAAAGTAATCAAATAGAAATAAATGAATTATAAGCATAAATATTTCATTTAGCAATAAAAAGAAACTTCCGCAATGAAAGAAATGCAATGATCCTTTATTGATTAACCATACATCAATTAATGACAAAATAGCTTCTTCAACTTCCTGCGAGAACTTGGACCAAAGAATTCTTTGGAAGCTTTAGATGTAAACAGAATCATACAAAAGCAACCAAGAGCATGAGAAAGAAAAGAGATTCTATAATCTAACTTGGACCACCTCAAGTAGTGGGATAACCACAGTTAAAATCTGCATAAGATAGCACCGATTAGTACTGAAGAGAATCATAACTTCTAAAGAGAGCAAACCATGCAAAAAATAAACAACCTTCAGGAAGAAGATCAAAATCAATCTCACGTTGCCTTTCTTTGTCACTATTAAAGAAATCCTTGTTGTCAACAAAGTTATTTATCCCTCAGAAAACTAAGTATGAATGAAAAGATAATCAATTGCAAAAAAACTCTCAAAGCTTTAGCATACCTTTCTCTAAATTTTTCTTCCACTTCATTGATCTCTCTTCTCCTTTTGTACTCTTTTCCAATAGTTATTTAGTTTCAACCTTTGTTTATATTTAATAAATATTTACGAGAAATGGAGGAGAAAATAGGATCAATGAAACTTAAATTAATAAAGTTACTTTGGGATTATATTAATGATTTTACATAAGATAGACAGGGGTCCCACTAAATCCTTTTACAATATATCCAATGCCCAAGACAAGATGCCTATACAAATGAATCTCCTTTATTATAAATAGGGGATAAAGTGAGCTTGATGTAACCTACCACTAAGCCAACCTAACCATAACTAATATACTAATAATGAATGAAGATTAGGGCCTTAACAAATAATTTGACACAGGTAGATAGTGTTTGTCTAAGGTTTTAATAAAAGTAATTAAGAGAGCGTTATAACTTATGACATTAGATTATTGAGGAGTATCCAAGAATAATAGTGAAGGCCATGAAGATAAAAGAAAATCCAATGCATTCGACGACAGCCTCCACAAACTAATAGAAGTTGAGAATCTAACCAATTATTTCAGAGAAACAAAAATCCAACACATGAAACGAGAAGCCAATATGACAACATTCTAGCCATTGTAACAATGGATATTCAAGAACCAAAGTGTAGATATCTCAAAGAGAATCAATATCCAAGAAAATAAAAAGAGGTAATTTTTAATTAGTATTAATAATGATAACAATGATAAATCAAGATGTATAATGAGGGAATTAATTGCAAAGGACGTATTTATTAATCCCCATACTTAAAGAATATGGAACTCTTCCCATAATAATGGGAGGTGGAATGCAAACTTGAAACACCATCAGACTTTGATTACAGCAAGTATCTAGACCACAAAACCCATCAACACATGATCATTATAGCTCAAGGTTGTTCCATGCAATTAAGGCAGAGAATGGTTCGAGAATCCTCTTAATTCATGTTTCATGTAGAAGAAAAGGAAAGAAAAAGTAGAATCGAGCATTTGTCAATAAAGGAGAAGAAAAGGAAAGAAAAGTAGAATCAAGCATTTGTTGATAAAGGAAATCAAAATCTTAGACCACCCATTCCTAAAGTCCATGTTGACAAGGGTAGTTGAACATGCTTCTTACAAATGAGAGTAGACTCTTGGAGGACAAACAAAGGTTTTGGGTGGAGAATGCACGTGTACGATACACAAAGGAGATAAAGGGGTGGGAAGAAGGGAAGAGTGGGCCAAGCTTGTGAAATGGAGATGCAACTTCCCCACCATGAACTTTTTGGAAAAGTAAGGGGAATTTCATTACCTGCTCCCCCCAAATCTCAACAATACCTAGAATGGAGAAGAATTGGCATTGAAAGCCAAAACATGGGGACAAAAGGATGAATGCCCATGAATGAAGAGTTCAACTAGAGGATAGACAATCTAAGAACAACACAACAATGAAGACTATTTAAATCTTAATAACCCAAGTGAGTAGATAAGTGCAACATGCTCTAATGGTTTGAGGGTCTCAATATACAAAAAAGTGCTCAATTTTCAAGAGGTGACTACAAGGACGATGAAATCTCTATTTTACTAGAATACACAATTCAAAGCCATGAGGTATAAAAATACCTAAAAGCTGTAGAGGAGACCCTGGAGATCTCAGGGGAATGTCTTCAAACATTAGCAAGGATAATCTAGATGGAGCTTGTACTATTGAAAGATGTGAAGACTTGAACAACTGCAAAGTGTATTCAATCTTTGAGAGAACTAGGATCTCAACAAGGAGCAAAGACGGTCTAGAAATAATAACAAAAAGCAATACCAACATCGACAACAACTCCAAGATTAACCTACGACCATACACATTAATTTGTCTTTATAGTGAATTTGCTCATAGTTTGATCAATAAGTGTTTTGTTCTAGTACGAGACACCAATCAAATGTTGCCAAATACTCAAGGGAAGTGAAATAGCCATCAATTGAAAATTGTATCTAGTGAAGTGGTTAGGTTGTTAAGTAGAGGTTGTAGGGCTCAAGTTTTTTAGTAGATTCTCTTCCAACTCTTTTGGACAGTCTTTTATCATGAGTTTTATCTCTTCAGCCTTGGATGTTAGGAGAGACAC
>SNQJ01S0009723.1:139439-153675 GCA_010110895.2 Picea sitchensis | reverse complement strand
GGGCCCCTGGATGTGTTCCAAGGAATCCTTGCTCAGTGCTTGGATTGATCCTTGGATGTGTTCCTTGGTGGTTGATGATATAAGTCCCTAGATGAGTTATGGGCCCCTGGATGTGTTCCAGGGAATCCTTGCTTAACGATTGGGTTGATCTATGGTATTGCACCTTGGTGGATAAGACCCTAGATGTGTTCTAGGGCCCCCAGATGTGTTCTGGGGTAACCTGGTCTAGGACCAGGTGGTTCATGGTTGAGTACCAAGATGTGATGATGTGTGATCTTCTTCTTCTCTCTCGGGATGGTCCATGAGACCTAGGAGCAACTACGAAGATGGACATGACCACATCATTGATGTTTCCTCTTATGCAAGGATGATAAAAGCTTATAAGTTATCATGAGACTTATGTGGACAATTTGCCATTGAAGAAGACCCCTTTGACTTTGTCTTGTAGCCTCCTCTTGCTTGAGCCTCGTTTCCCTTCTTGATTAATGTGATGTTGGTCTTCTTTGGTCACTTTGACTTAATTGACTTTTAATTAATATTTTTATTAATTAATTATTAATTATCTTTTATTATTTTTATTTTTATTTTTAGGTTTCTAATTAAACCTAACCCTAACCCTTCCTACTATAAAAGGAACCTCAACCCTCACTCTCACATTACATTATTCTTACATCTACTCTTCCCTTGGTCTGAATTTTTGTACGGCCTTCTCTTGTTTCAGTTCAAGTTTTGTTTTTCAGTCTCTTGAAGGGTTTCTCCTTTGGCGCGGCCTCCTTGAAGGTGTTCTCTTGCTGTTGGTAAAGGCTCGGCCTCCTTGTGTTCACTCCTTGAATTGGTGTAAGGTACATCCATTGGTGCGTCCTCCCCTTTTGCTGGTCCAGCCCCTCTTCTACCAGCCGCGGCCCTCTTACCAGCCTGCCGCTGCTCTCTTCTAGCTGCCGCTGCCTCCTCTTGCTTACCACTGCTTCCCTCAAGGCTGCCGCTAGCCCTCCTTTAGGTTGCTGCTAGCTCTCTCCTAGCTGCCGCTCCCTTTTTCTTTGGCTGGTGGGTTTTCTTTTGGCTGCCACTGCTCTCTTATTGTTTGCCACATGTACCCCTCTATTGCTGATGCTGTTCCTATTCATCTACAGCTTTTTGGGCCTGTTATGACAGCCTTAAATCTGTTGTCTTAGGTTGCAGATTTTTGCTACAACAGTCCCAAAAGTTTGAGCAGTTTTTGTTTGGCCTGTTTGGGGTTTTCATATCAGCATTTGAGCTCTTGGTCCTTGGGGTTTTATATCAGCCTTTGCTTGCTGATAAGCATGCTGATTTGTCTTTGATTTCTCCTTGGCTACAACCGTCCACTAGATCATGATGAGATCTACCCATAAGGGTTTGATCCATGACCATTATAGCTTTTCTGAGCATACAGAAAGAGGACAGCCACGCTTCAGGTATTTATGATATTTGTTTTGGCAAAGGTAACGTTCAGTTTTGTTTTGCTAATATTTAAAATATGCATCTAGTTTAAGTTAATATTCAGAAATGTTTTCTTCTGTTCATGATCAGCCCAGTTAAAGATTGGTTCTCTTTAGCATGTTCAGATTTATATTTTCTGTGTTTAATCTACTTCAGAAATTTTTGTTTTAAGTGTTGATCTATATCTACTGTAGTGAATGAAATTGAAAAGAATATTATTGTTCTAGTTTTCCCTTAAAATCTAACAAGAGGCATGATGACAACGTAAATATACATCAACCTATTGTAACAATAACCATCCATATATCAATCAACTTATTATTTCCCTCTAAGAATGGAGATTCGCCCTCTCTGACTGGAAATGCACATTGATTTCTTTAGTGAACTGTTTTGTTCATCAGACATCTTAACAGCAAGACCACTCCTTTTCTACTTCGTTATGAATTTATAACTATGAAAGAGGAATACTAGGCACAAACATACAATTGGGAGAACTAGCATACACAAATGGACATTACTGCTGATACATAACAACAGAAAGCACTGGAAACTAAATTTGAAAGAAAAAAATGTCAAAGTTTTCTTGAGTTCTTCCTGACAATATACACGAAGGATAGCCATCTTTTCTCTGCACTATACGAGGTTGAGTTTCCAATGAAGTAAGCCGACCAAAAATAATGCAGACAATCACGTAAGTTTCTTGAGACACAAGTTGACAAGTCTTGGAAAAGGTCATAATATATCGTTTCAACCAGGGCTAGAGTTGAAAGCCAATTTCAAATTCAGTTGCATGTCTTCCACTTCATCATTGCGGCCAATTTCAAATTCAGTTGCATGTCTTCCACTTCATCATTGCGGCCAATTTCAAATTCAGTTGCATGTCTTTCACTTCATAATTGCGACAGTGGAGTTGTTTATTAAAGATTGTCATGTTTTACATATATGATTCCCAAACAGGTTACACTCTTGAGTTATCCATTATTTTCAGCATATTTCTGCAACATGGTGCATTGGGATATTAAAGCATACGTTTCATTTTATCGTATTAAGCAGCTTACATGAACTTTTAAGCCAAAATATATCTGTGCACGAATACCGTGTCTAAAAGTGCCACCATGACTGCTAATAGACATCCCACCATGGAAAAGTGACAGAGACCAAAGCAAGCAGTCGAAAAAAAATCAGTATATGGTCTATTCTATAAAAGCGTCAATGTGTGGATGTATTCTACCTGAGAAGCCAATTTCAAATTCAGTTGCATGTCTTCCACTTCATCATTGCGGCCAATTTCAAATTCAGTTGCATGTCTTTCACTTCATAATTGCGACAGTGGAGTTGTTTATTAAAGATTGTCATGTTTTACATATATGATTCCCAAACAGGTTACACTCTTGAGTTATCCATTATTTTCAGCATATTTCTGCAACATGGTGCATTGGGATATTAAAGCATACGTTTCATTTTATCGTATTAAGCAGCTTACATTAACTTTTAAGCCAAAATATATCTGTGCACGAATATCGTGTCTAAAAGTGCCACCATGACTGCTAATAGACATCCCACCATGGAAAATTGACAGAGACCAAAGCAAGCAGTCGAAAAAAAATCAGTATATGGTCTATCCTATAAAAGCATCAATGTGTGGATGTATTCTACCTGAGAATGAAGATTCCTGTCTCCTATGGAAGCTATGAGAAAGTCAAGCTCTGCTTCCTTGTCCGCAAGTGACTGATGAAGCCGTGCCCTTGCATGGCTAGCCTGGTCCACCTGCCTACAGTAAACCTCCAAACACTCTTTCTCCAGTTCTAAAAGCATCTTGTCCCTCTCGACATCACTTTCTCCGATCTCATCCCAAATATGCTGCACAACCACAAAAAAAAGGTTTAAACTGAACAGAAATCTTAATGCCAACAGGACTAAGTGAATTTCATTACCCTTAAACTAGCATTCCCATCGTGAACACTACGGTGACAAAGTAGAATGATATGGAAATTTGCCAGATGGTAACGAAAAGAAGATGCAATTTTACAAAGCCCTTAGTGCCCATGAACATGCAACTGAAACCTAACAAGAGCAAAACTCCAGGTTCTTGGACTGCTCGAAAAAGGCCCAATTGCAAGATAACGAAATCAATGTTTAATGATTCTTAACAGAATTTAAATCTTGCAGGCAGCATGGTGACGTGTCAGCCTCTAAGCTACAAGGATAATGCATAATGTAGCTTGGTGGTTGAGCTATAGAAAAAGGTTAATTGCACTGATAGAAACTAGGTGCTCTACTACATGGACGGGGATGGAGGATCAATCAACACTTTGTGGGCATAACTGTTGATTGAATCTAGAGGAGATTTTAAAGTCACAGAAACCATTCCAAGATGCCAAACATGGTGCATTGAATATGAACACTACACAGAGACATAAGAAGTGGGGTAATCCCAGTCTCCTCATAGTAAACAACCCATACTTGGACCCAGCTTGGTGGTTAAGCTACAAGCATAATGTAATTAGGCGGTGAGTGCACAGGGTTTGTCTGCTCTTGTAGCCACGACTAACAGTTTAAGGAAAAGCATAATGACACCACCGCGATGCTGTCAGTTTTGCATGATCAAGGAAACATAAATTCCAACAAAGACAAGCTCGTGAAAAATAATCGGCTAAGGAAGAAAGACTGTGAGATAAAGTCCAGTCCGGGTATGGCATGAGTTCAAATTTTATGGGTTCAGTGATGAAGATGATCATGGTGTGTCACGGTTCAATTCCCTGAAAACACAAATAAGCAGTTCAGACCAGGTGCAAGTCCTGGGTGATTTTGACAGAAGAGTACCCCATGTGCTTGTGATCGTGATCAGTGGTTCTCCTTTGAGGGCCTTTGGTATTTGGGGTAATTTTAATACGTCTTGCGTTTCAAGAAACACTTACTCAAAAATCAAAAACTTAAGCATACACCAGTCTAAAAATATAGCGTCCCAGAAGATAACTGTGCAGGGTATGAGCAAAATTCAAGATACCCATTGTCTTAAATCCCGAAAAAATCCCAATGCAGGGCCATGTGCGAAGCCTTCAAGGAAATGACGGGTCATGTAATAGGACTACTGCTGTAACGTTTTAAAGAACATAAGGCAAAACAAAATGAGAAGCAATTGAAGGCAAAGCAAACCTGAAGTTCTCGAAGCAAAGAGCTGCAAGTGGTGTCCATGCGGACAGACAGCTCACCGGCCGAGGGAACCATGTGAGACACACCGCTGGCTAGTGTTCGATTTTTCTCGACACGAATTCACTGCTGCACTGAGTTTAGCAGAGGGAATCGAACCTCAGACCACTGGAAAAAGCAGAGCAAGAGAGTGCAGATATAAAATGTTACGGAAAAAGCTTTGCACAGGGACAAGATAAAGCAACAGGAGGGCTCAAGTCAAGTCATTTGACAGATAAACATTTTACTGTGAAGTTTAAACCCTCAGTGTAAACATAAGATAAAACCCAAAAACCCAACTAAAATGTATTTAAATGGCCGCTGGATTTTAACCTTACGGGATTGATGGACTCGTGTGCTTCCAGTCAAACCACCCACATTCTTTTATTCGTCTGCCATTAATGCACGGTGTTTGAAACTGCGACCTCTCAACTCTCGAGTCCCCACGCACACTACTGTTTCTTTCTGGAAAAAATTTGAATTGAAATGAAATGATGGCAAATGAAATGGAATTACAAGTTCTGTGTGTTTTTTAAATTCATGTCACGGATGGCGTGCATGGATTGGCGCTGGCGCACGGTGGGGCCCACTGTGCACGGGCAACGGCCCTTGGCCTGTCACCATCACCTCCATTATTAGGGTAATTTAATTTCTTTTAGTTAGATTGGTTCTCTTCCTGGAACCTTTGCCACCAACCATATTCAAATTATTTTGGACATATAATTATTATTACATGCTACATTGGATTTGGTTCTATTGCTGGAACCTTTGCCTTTGCCACCAAACACATTCAAATTATGTGTGGATATATAATTATTATATCATACCAGCTGGGTTGACTCCTTGGTTAAAGGGTGGTGGTGATATTTTTTATGTTATTTTTATTGTGTTTTAATATGTTTCTAGTTTTATTGTCTTAATCTAGAGTAATTTTTTTTTATGTTAAATAATCAGTATTCTGAAATTGTCTTAATCTAGAGTATTTTTTTTATGTTAAATAATCAGTGTTCTGAAATCTAATATTGGTTATATTATGTAAATTATAGGCAAAAAGTTTTGGTTATGTAAATTATATCATACCAGCTGGGTTGACTCCTTGGTTAAAGGGTGGTGGTGATATTTTTTATGTTATTTTTATTGTGTTTTAATATGTTTCTAGTTCTATTGTCTTAATCTAGAGTATTTTTTTTTATGTTAAATAATCAATATTCTGGAATCTAATATTGGTTATGTAAATTATAGGCAAAATGTTTTGTTAGTTCTATTGTCTTAATCTAGAGTATTTATTTCTAGTTCTATTGTCTTAATTTAGAGTATTTATTTTGATGTTAAATAATCAGTATTCTGAAATCTAATATTAGTTATGTAAATTATAGGTAAAAAGTTTTGCTAGTTATATTGTCTTAATTTAGAGTATTTTTTTTTATGTTAAATAATCAGTATTCTGAAATCTAATAACAATTGTTATGTAAATTATAGGTAAAAAGCTTTGCTCAACACTAATAATAATGAATACAAAGTCAGTATAATACTCAAATGTCACCCAACTACACCATGGTAAGGAAAAAAAATTATATGTTCTTGACTATGGTTTTGTGATTGATTATGAGGGGAAGTAAAGATTTGGTCATTGTTCACTCATAGTATAAGGTTATTGATGTTATTTTTGTTACCCTTTGTTTGAGCAAAATATTTTTATAGTTTTCTTTTTTATAAATAAAAATTGTAAATTTCATATTCCTTAATAATAAAAAAAATACATATATAAGAGATAAGTTTACTATGAAGGAAAATAAAGATTTGGCCATTTTTGACTCATAGTATGAGCTTCATGTTATTTTTTGTGACTCTTTACTTGAGCAAAAGTTTTTTTATAAGTTTTTTTTTTTATAAATAAAAAAGTTTAAATTTCATATTCCTTTGTTAAAAAAAATGTATATATAAGAGATACATTTACTATAATGGAAGTAAAGATTTGACCATTGTAACATGTAGCATGGGCTTAATGTTATTTTTAAACCCTTTACTTATCAAAAGTTTGTATAGGTTTATTTTTCTTATAAATAAAAAGTTTAAATTTCATATTCCTTTGTTAAAAGGAATGCATATATATAAGAGATACATTTACTATGGGGAAGTAAAGATTTGGTCATTATAGACTCATAGCATGGGCTTGATGTTATTTTGTGACCTTTTGTTTGAGTAAAAGTTACAATGATTGATTGAGTTGAGACAAATGTGTAATCTGCTTTTTGTTACTACAACTAAGGTTTGATATTTTTTTGTAATCGTGTGTGAATGGAGATTAGAAATATATACCTGAGTTAACAAAAATCAATGGTCCATATAGCTACATTTATAATTGATTGAGTTGAGACAAATGTGCAATCTGCTTTTTATTACTACAACTAAGGTTTGATATTTTTTTGTAATCTTGTGTGAATGGAGATTAGAAATATATACTTGAGTTAACAAAAATCAATGGTTCATATAACTACATTTATAACTTCAATATATGTTGAAAATCTAAAGTGATTGGGTGTGGACCTAAAGATAACAGGGACTTTCTTTTTTTCCCTTTTTCTTTTATAATGAATGACAAGGTCTATAACAAATGCATGATCAATTAATTTTAAACACCTTATTGCATTTGAATATGATGGAGAAATTATTGTCATTTCCCACTCCAAATTATTATATATTATGTCTTTTCATCCTACGAAAAGGGTATTTTTATTGTGACAATTTGTTTGGAAAAAGACACTCCATATCACAAGTCTAAAAATGAAAAAGCATATTAATTTGAACTATAAGTCATTACACAACCCATAAATATTTATGTGTATTGTATATTTTTTATATGCATGTTTCTAGAGTAAAGATACGTGTGTTAATTTAATGGAGTGTTGTTTAGTAACAAGAAGTGAGGTGATTGAGCTTGTATCGATATGTAAACTCAAATTTAAAATCTTCTGAGTGAGTGTGGATGAGACTAGGTGCAAGTCATGGGTGATTTTGAAGGTATAGATATTCCCTTCATAGTGCATAAAGTTAACCAAGAATAGCATTATAAGTTTCTATATACAGTTTTTACCCATATATATAGAGAGAAGGATTTAATGAATTAAAAAACATGGAAGTGCACTTCATTCCATAACCTTAAAATAATTACTTGTATTAAATGTTATCTACATGCATATATCCATGTGGTTTGTACTATTAATTTATTGGGTTCCACATTAGAGTTCACATTTATTCAAAAGAAAATTTACAAAAAAATTTATATGCTACAAATTTCAACATAGTAGTTGTCCTTTACATGTGCTTTAAAAAAATGAGGGGTTAATTGATTGAGATATGGTATAACGTTAAATTGATGGAAGTTTACTATGATTAATACATATTTGATTTTTAACAGACTTTGTATGGTTCTCCATGAGAGTTTTTGAAGTGACACATTTCAATAGTTTTGATTCAACTTACACCAACATTGGGTGGTTTCTATAACAAAAAAAAGCAACATTTAAGAATTGAACTTCTCATATTGGGAGACACGAGGTTGGTAGGTCTGCAAACTAAGCAATTTTCATTTCATTAACAAAGAAATTGCATAGGTTTCACATTCATTAGAAAATATAATTATAAAGATGGAGAGGTGCACAACAAACGTACATACATTCACTAACAAATAATGTAAGATAAAACAAACCAAATCTCAACATTAACATGTTTTTGTATTGTTGTACGTGCATGTTTTCAATAAGTATGTATAAAATGCAATTGATAAACAAGTGAGAGGAGTAGATGAATATTTATATGCATGCATACATTTTTTTTTCAATAGGAAATTTACTCAATTATATTAGTGATATAATTTGTTTACATCTTCTTGTCCATACAAGAAATCAAGAAAAGACTATCCAAAAAAAAACCAGAATGTCTCAATAAATATATCCCAAATTTACCAATCCTTACAATTCAAAAGTTGTCATATGATTTTAAAAATGAAGCATAAATTCCAAAATACCAAATCAGGAGAGGCTCCATCTATCTCTATTCCTTTAGTCCACTAAACTAGAGGGAAAATTGCCAAACCATTGTAAGTGTGGCCAATACAAAGACAAGAAGGACTAGCACTAGTAAAGGTTGAAATGACTCTTGAGACCTTCAATCCCATTAACCTACTTGTAAAAGGTAATTATGTCTTATGGTTCTTGTAAAGCTTGTTTTGATAGAAGGTTTGTATCCTTATTAAATTCTCGGAAAATATGTGGAAAACTAATTTCAAGAAGTACTAGTTTCAATTTTGATTTTAAAAACATATGATGTAGACATTTAATTACCTTCTTTATTTTAAATTTTAAATTTTTAAAAATATCAAAAATATATATGTATGTCTCTTTCTTTTTTTTTTATTAAAAATGATATATATATATATATATATATATATATAATTTTGTAATTGATGTTATAATATTAAATTTTATAAAACCTTTATAAATTTTGGAATAAAATTTCTTATATTCGCTTTAAAACCTTGTATGTAAACAGAGAAATTCTTATATAAACTCCCATTCCCTCAAACTATAATAATATTATGACTTACAAACATAACGGGGTTGGTTGAATCCATCACCTAAATATAAGAATGGTGTCATGAGTTGTGTTCATACTTTTCTTGGATTGAATCACCGTCACCATCGAGCTCCCTTTAAAAAATATATGTTAGAGTATGGGGAGTCAACGTTGGGATTGGAATTGACTACTCACCCCCTACTTCTTTGTAGGTGGGATGACTACTCACCCCCTACTTCTTTGTAGGTGGGACACTACATGTACATTATGTGGAAATGTTTATTTTGTACATTTAGTTAATTACGCCAAAAGGTGTATACTTATTGACAATGAAGTATTAAATTTAATTATCTTTTAATTTTAAATTATAATTTTGATGGCTACACATTGAAGATGTCGGTATATTCTTAGTCGTCCTCCAAAATCAACGAGAAAGATTTATTGTTGATAACTTCCTTGCATTTATGAATGTATCAGTTAACCTGTTTACTTTTTAACATTTACCTAATCATATTAAAAAATTACTGTAACATCATATGATTGCCACGTTTAAATAATTAACCTTTGAGATTACCACGTTTAGCAGACACTCCTTCAACTTCATTCTTGGAAATTACACGTATTAGACAAGCCACATTTCCATGCTATCACGGATTTAATCAATTGTCCGCACGTTTCTTCTACCTCAAATTTCCTAGTTGTAAACCTTTCGGCATTCACCCGCTGCGAGTTAGCGACTGTGCTAGTATAATATCTATTATATGTATGATATGTGAGAAAACACCACCAATAAATTATATTGTTTATTTTATTACTAATGATTATTTTAAATGCATCAATTTAAAAAATTATGTTTTTTTATTATTAATGATTATAATAAATGCATAGTTTAACAAATTATTCTTTTCAATGTTAATCAATTATGCTTGAATATTCCTCTGAATGTTAATCAAGTATGATCCCATATATTGTAATAAGGGTATGATTTGTTTAAATTTTTCAAAATTAAGTTGGTTAAATAATATACTTTTAAAAAGTAATACTAGAAAAGAAGAATATTTTTATGGAATAAAATCTTAACATAAAGATATGTAACATTTATAATCATTTATAATTATTATGAATATTGTATTAATAATAATCATAACTTTTTAAAGAGGGCCTACAGAGTATGACATTGAAATTATCAATGATGTTGGTATTGGAGTGAGGGAAGATACTAAAATTTACACCTTGAAGTCAGTGATAACACGTTGTGATAACTAAAACTTTACCTACGTATTTGTTGTGTAATGATCTGTAGTTATTTAGATAGAACAAAATTGTGTAAAGTAAAAATATAATAAAGCATTCATAAACACTTAGCAATGTCGATCTAAGTGCGACCACATCAATTAAGTGCACAACTTTGTGTACATTAAAAAATACACATCCTTCATGCATGCCCCAATTAGGCTTACCCTTGCCTAACATCGTGATTTAAAATGCTTGTCATAGAGTCTAAGGGGCAATGACTTGGAACATCGATAGAGTTTAGTGCAAATAACATTGCATGCACCGAGTTTTTTCATATCCATACACACTTCAACATCCGGTGTATGCCCTCCTCAATGGCATACATTAACACTATGGATATCAATCATCACTTCTATTATTATTGAATTTACCAATGACATATGACCTATCCCAAGAAGGTGAACAATCATTGATAGTTATAATATTAAATGGTGTTGTCTAATTGTTCTACAAAATAGCTTTTTTTCACCAAAATACAACGATACAAATTTGCATGAAATCACTATTTGTTGTTGTTTAAAATCCATTTATAAATGCAAAAATGCATTTAACATGTTGAAAAACCCCTAGGGCACTCGGATTTTATAGAAATAATCACTCAAATCTGTGGATCTAACAATTTCTCAATGGATTTTGGACAAATGTCCACGGAAAATATTGTCGAAAAAGAGTCATTTTGTAGAACGTTTAGACTACGACATATTAAATTGCCTTAATAATCGAACATACATTGTATTGTCACTGATATGTATCCCTATACATAACATGTATAATACAAACATTACAACATAACATTTTTTTTAATTGTCTTAGTGTTTACAAAAAATCTAACTCAGTATTAATGTTTACAAAAATCTAACTTAGTATTAATGTTTATTTTTTTTAATGATCTTAGTATTAATGTTTAATAAAAATCTAACTTAGTATTAATGTTTATTGTCTTAGTGAGTAACTCATTTTCAATAAAAAAAAACTAACTTAGAATTATTGTTTACAGCTGAGAAAAAAATATTATAAAACTTAAAAAAATAAATATAGAAAAGAGAATGTTTGAAGGGAATATGTAACACCCTATTTCCCCCAGTCTGTAAATATAACTATATTGTCCAGGAACTATGGGAAACTCGAAGGTGTGAATGTTGGATCTGATGGACCTTTGTATAAAAGGTCGATAAATGTAAATTATGTTATGAATATGTGTTGCATGATTGTTGGGAAGGGGATATGCTAAAAAAGACCACGATGGCTAATGAAAAGGTGGCGGAAGGGACCCAGAATGGTTGCATTAACTTCCACCAAACCAGTACCTTACTGGTTTTTACTTGCTCAAGACCAAAATAACTCTTTGACCCATGAATGAATTTTCGTCGAGATGGTAGGTGGGGAGGCTCCTCAAGAGTTAATGAGGGGATGGGGCGGACCACCCATCTGTAAAGCTCTCAGACCTGACCACGGACGGGAAATCTGCGTCACGCGCAATCTAGCAGGGGGATGTAAGAAAGAAAGTGTGGGTGTGGGCAGAGGGGATAAGGAGGAGATTGCAGAGGAGAACCTCAGGTCCCGAATCAGGATAGGAGAAGGAGAGTAACCTTCATCCTCGTGTATTTTCTGTATTGGGAGAAGGAGAGTAACCTTCGTCCCTAACTTTCGTTGAGCTGGAAGTAAGAGATTGAATCTCAGAGCATTGTGGCCTAAGCTCGGGGGGTGGCCAGTGATAAATTCGTTGGGAGTGACTGAGCCTATGGTTGGGTGGAAACAAACACCCCTCTCAGCAGTCGCATCACGCCTTGTGGTTCTAATAAGTGTTTTATGCCTTGCATTTTGAATTCAATATCATGGATACGTGTTCATGTTTATACGCCCATAAATGGTTTATGTATGTTATGATTTCCTGGTATTTTAGATTGGAAATAATGAATGCATGTGTATACTTATATGCCACAGTTAGTTTCTGTATAAACTGAGTAAGTCCGAAGCATGAGTCTGTTCCATTGAGAATCGTCCCATTTGCCTGATTCTAGTGATGTTCTAGTTTAATCCCCTGAAAGCACCTTCCCCAGGGAATTGCATCATGTCCCAGAGTCGGAGTAAGCTCCTTGATATGGCTACCGCTACGGTAAACCCACGAGGTTACCCTGCCTCGATGTCATAGCTCATAACTCGGTGAGTTAGGAAGGCACTTCCTTCAGGACAGTAGCCTAGGGACTTTGAAAAGTACCCAAGCCCTTATTCAGAAACCCGACTAAGATTAGGAATATTTCCCAAGAACCATCTGAAGGTTCATGTGTCCTGGGTCTGGAAACCCTGTGCAATAAGGGTTAGCTCTCGAGGATTTCGGGGTCGTGGGAGTTTGAAACTCCGAGAGATTGAATTTCATCACCCAAGTTCAGAAATGATAGCGAGTCCAATTATCGAAAGGGAGTATCCTTTCGTTTGGTAGACGAACGGATGAGATCCTTTCGAAAGTATCCCAGGTCTGTCAGGACCAATGGATCTAGAGGAGGAGAACAAGCGTTAACGCCTCGACCCCTTCAGTCTTCGCAAGTAGTGATGGAATCGAGACCGTAGGTCCCAAAATCCATCGGGAGCTACCTTGATCGTCGATCTTAACCCTTGTGTAGGCAGGAGAGTGGACTCGTCAAAGTCCTGAAAGTCCTGAAGTGATCGGAATCGTCCACCGGAAGAGGACACGTGGCGAAGGATCAGCGTTTCGTTAACCTGCTGCTGAAGGAAGTCAAAGGGCAGAGTTTTGTGAACTCGCGAGACCCGAACTCACGATTTGATCTGAACCGTCAGACCACTGGAGGGCCATGATCGTTGATCTGGGTGCGGGGATATCGGGAGTTCGGGGTTCGAGCTTTAGAAAGATAGGCGTTGGTTGTGTTCCAACTTCGCGAAACGCGAAGTCCCGACGAGTTCGGAAGATTAAGCCCTCGGTCGTGACGAATGGTCATGTGGGCAGAAGATTAAGGGAGGAGCTACCGAAGACCGGGAGTCAGAGTCGGCTCACGTTCATTATCCTGATATGCGAAATCGCAACACGATCACAACCGTCGATCGAGGGGATAGCACAGGACCGTATATCTGGCCTTGGACAGAAACCGAAGATTGGGAATTCGAGAAATAGGAGTCAGGGTTGACTTGCTTGTAGAAGTCCCGAGGTTCCGAAATGCGAAGCGCCTTTTTATAGGCATGCGGTCACAACCTGTGGTCGCATAGGTGAAGCTCGCGCCTTGGGCATGTTCGCGTTGATGGGGTTTCAATAGGGCCCATGGATCAGATATCAGGATTTCAATAGGAAATCTAAAAGCTAATCCGGCTCTTGAACGAGAAATTTTATTTAGTTCTCGCTCTAAGCGTGGGGGTGTTATAGAATAAGTACACTTAAAATTTGAGAAAGAGTTTTTTTTACGATGGAATACACATCTCAAGAAACCCTTCATGTACTTCTCATTTCAAGGATGGTACAAGAGGTATTTGGTTGGTTTCATTTTTGACTACCTAGCCAACAGGGACATTGAATGAGGCCCAATATTCAAAGAGGCAACCTACAAGATTTGAGAAAGAGTTAAAATATAAATTGAAATAACTATTGTTTTCCAACAATTTTTTTATGAAAAAACTTAAAGAATGTTTACCCACATTTATAAACAATATTTGTAATAAATATGTCAATCTTTACTAGTGCAATTAATTCAATAAAATTTGTACTAAATAT
>SNQJ01S0009723.1:126145-139429 GCA_010110895.2 Picea sitchensis | reverse complement strand
GGCTAATCATAATGGTCCTATAATTAGAGGGAATGTTTCTATCCCCATTTTTAAAAATAGGAACAATGAGGCTTTGCGTCCAGGGTTTAGGGAAGCCCTGCTTGATTGCTAAATTAAAGAGCTTGTGTATGTGAGGGATAAGGATAGGCCCTCGGATTTTAAAAATTCCAGCTTGGTAGCCTTCAATGTCCTTAGCTTTCCCATTTGCAAGCCGCTTAACCCCGAACTCTATGTCATCTAAATAAAAAAAAATCTTCCTTTGTAGGGACAATAGGAATGGTGTCCATGGCATTAGGGAACTCGTAAAGACTTTTAAGTTAGGAATTACAATCCCTTAAGGGAATCCTATTATTTTCTTTAGTATTGCGGTTTAGAATTTGGCTCCAAAACTTCATAGGATTCAACTTATATAGTTCTAAAAGTTGCTCTTGCCTTTTATTGATATAGTACTTTTTCCCCTTTTAATTAGGGATTTATATGTGTTGATCTTATCAAGTTTTAAGGACTCATTAGAAGCATCCCTAATGGATTTCCTAGCAATTTTACATTCTTTATCATACCAAGGCTTGGTCATTCTATTATTCTTTTTATAGAACACCTGGAAAGAGAACTTGTTAATAGAAGTGGAAAGGGTAATTGTAAAATTATGATAGAGTTCTTCAATGTTGTCCTTATAAGTTAGGAGATTTAATTTGCAATTCAAATCCTTTAAGAAAAGGTCAACTTACTTTTGTCAAAGCGCAAATTCCTTTGATTATCAGAATTCTCTTCAATGATGCTTCTATGCATGGAAAATTTTAGAGTTAGGGTTAAAGGTCTATGATCCGAGTCGAGCTCATGGTCATTTAAAAGGTCAAAAGTTGTTATTTGGTTGGAAACGGGGATATCAGATATCACATAATCTACAACACTACTATCTAGCCCATGAATACAAGTCATCTGGTTGGAGTTTGGCCACTTCATTACTCCATTTCAAATTATTAGGTCTTGAGAGTTGCAAAGCTTGACCAACTCAGTACCAAACAAATTCTCAATTAGGTCTTCAGAGCTTCTTTTGTAGTTATTAGATAAAACAAGGTTCCCATCTAGTCATAAAAGATTATGGTTGGAATCGGAACTTAAAAGAGTAGCTTGTTTAGTTGCAGTCCTAGCATTAAAGTCTCCTAGCAGGAGGATATTACCTTCATTTTTCAAACTATAAACATCTTGTTCTAAATTATTATAGGGGTAATTTTTATCTAGATTGTTTTTCTTATAAAAAGTAGAATTAAGAGGTGTAAAATAGCAAATTGCTATATACATCTCCTTAGCATTGGTGTTTGAAATTTCTATCAAAGTGTATTGATTGAGAGGGTCAATCTTATGAAGTTGAATGTGATGAGAAATGCTCTTTCTAATATAACAAGTTATGTCCCCTATCCCTCTATGGTGGGATTTTTTGTTCCATGCCGACCACAAGACAAATCCTTCTATGTTAGGGACCTTAGACTCCTCATGCTCCCAAGTTTCAACTAGACAAATAATATCAATACCACTCGAGATTCAACTTATCATAGGACCTTTGCGCCATGGGAAGCCATGAAAGTTCCAAAAAGGATCTCAAGTGTCCCAAATTCCTATTTATTATTATCCTTATGGTCTCTATCCCTAACAATATCTTTTCGATTTCTAATTATTGCCCATTTTCCTTCTTTCCTAGCTTTTTTTACCTTTTGAACTTCCTTCCTTAATTCAGCTTCGTCTTCAGGAATGAGGTCTTCATTTATAAATATTCTTTACCCTTTTAAGCTCAGATATTTACTAAGTATGTTATATTTATAGTCATTACAACTTACTTTGACACAGATCAACCTATCTTTGTGATCAATTATTTTTCCTAGCCTCTTTGCTTCTATGAGGTAAGTTGTATCAATTTGTGATTTATTATTTAATTCTTCTTTTATTATTGCTAGCGTATGCTCCTCTTCTTGTTCTTTTATACCAAAAATTATGAGGTTCAAGGCTCTTCTGTTACGCTCATGGTCCAATTTGATTAACTTATTCATTTCCTCTTTGATGGGTTTGATATCCAAATTGTTGGTTAGTTTTTCTTCTAGCTCTTTAATCATATCTCTCAAGTTGTGATTTTCTTCAACCTCTCCTTCTTGGGTTGATTGTTTATGTTTTTCCATTTCTTGAATCCTATGCTTCATTGTTTGCAATCCACTCTTGAACCCTAAGAATCTATCCTCTATTTTAGTTTGAATGGTATCTTTAAAGAGTCTAATTTTTTTTATCAATCCTTGCCTCTAGCTCTATTTGGAGTTTTATGTCTCCTTCTTCACTCCTTTTTTCAAACGATTCTAACTCTATTTGACTTTTGGCATCTCTCTCTTCTCTCCTTTTTTCTACTGATTCCATATAATCGTAAATGATTTCTAGGGTGATTTTGGGGGGCCTCCCCATGTTAGACTGAGTTTTTGAAATAAGCAGTGGAGTACTCATATTGGAAAGAAGAGAAAAAATGCAAGCTCTTTAAATTAAAGGAATTATTTTATTATTTATATATTTTAATTGTGCAAGTTAATAAAAACATTGAAAATCTAAATTCCATTTAATGAGATAGCCTAATTACCTTACAAAAGAATATATTGAAAGCCATGGATACCATCATGGTATAAATGATGGTATAGCCATGAAGTGGTATAAATGATGGTATAGCCATGAAGCATAATTTGAAATTCAAATATCAAATGCATGAGTGTCAAAGTGTCCATGTAGCTCTTTAAATTGATTAAAGTAATTCATACTATATAAGTTAAAATATATGAATATACATTTTCACTTGAAAGGGGGTTGGTAAAAAGATGATATGTTGAATTTTGGGTGTTGAAAAATATTGTTTTTCATGGAGGTTATTTTATGGTTGTGTTTTGTGTGTACATAAGTGGTCTTCTTTAGAGAGCCAGGGGATCCTTGGGATCACCCAAGTTTTATTTCAACGGTTGATGAGCTTTGTAGGATTCGAGGCAACTCATCTTTCCTTAATGCGAATTTATCGCACCATCCTTCACATGACGTGCCTTCTTCTTCGTCCGCTTGCCTTGTTCATTATATCCCTTCTCTTCTAGTGTTTCCTATTGCTCTGTCGGTTAAGGTATCCAGGAAACTACCGACTGGTTCTACCTTTGGACAGAAGGGTGTGCCTTCTATTGCGATTGGCGGGGTCACAGGTCCTTCGTCAAAGGTATGCTTTGAGGTATTAGAAGAGAGACATCTGGTGGGCCTTTCTGCAGTGAAGAAAGCAAGTTTTGTGGAGCGGAAGCATTCTTCTACTAAATGCAGTTAAAAAGTCTGGAAGTCGAAGAGAACTAAACGTTCTCTGGTCTTGGGAATGGACGTCGGGTTGGAGGATTCTTGTTCACTAGTGCTTTGTGTGCTGGTTGGAAGGTTAGCGTATCGTCACCTCTGTTTTAGCTCGGTGTCGGACTGGATGGAGGCAAACTGGACCTTCGTTTTGGGTTATACTCCGACTCTTCTATCAATGCCGAGGGGGTGGTTCGCATTTTTCTTCAAGACTCCAGAGGATTCCAATAGAATTTTAGAAGGTTTCTAGGCTTTTGATGGTAGTCTGATGCTTAAAAGGTGGCGTCTCAAGTTTGATCCGGCTTCTGAGTATTTTAGCTTCCAACACTTATGGATACTGTTGCCTGGACTCCCCCTTCACTTTTGGAATTATAGAGCCTTGCAGGCTATAGGGAACGAGCTGGGACGCTTTATTAAAGTGGATGAAAAGGTTTTGAATTCCAACGACAGACCCATGGCCAAGATTTTCGTCATGGTTGATATCCATGGTGGACTATTAGAAACCTTAGAGATTGATTGGCGAGGTTTTATTTACAAACAATGACTGGACTACCTTGGAGTATTGTTCCATTACTCTTTATGTCGTTGGATGAGACATTTGAAAAAGGATTGCCAAAACTCTTTGGGTTATGTTTATGAGGAGCCGCCGGAAGAAGAAGCTCCTGGGTTCAATGCTTATCCGGTCAAGTTGGAGGATTCTACGCTGGACAACTATTCAGATTTGTGGGATTTGGAGTTCCCTCCACAATCCTCTTCTTCTTTTTTGAGTAAGTTGTGCCACCTTGTTCCTTCACTTTTTAGTTCTTTGTCGTCTTTGGAAAAGGAGCAACTCAACTATCATTTTAATGATCCTGCTAAGATTAGTGAGACTTCGGAGCATCTTGGCTCTCCTACTGGTTTGGAGGTTAATCTCTTGCCTTCTAAGGAACTGGGGGTTTCTGTTAGAATTGTTGATAGGGGAATGAACGGGAGCATTCTAACCCTTTTGCCTCGAGGAGGCCTTCGTCTTCTCCTTGAGAAACTTTGGATTTTCTCTCGATTCAGAGTGAGCCTTCTCATAGGCCTAGTTTTGACCCTCCCTCTAGCAGTATTGATGGGGATCCTACTCTACAACCAGGGTATGGGGAGCCTGTATTAAGTGATGCTTTTTTGGAAAAGATTGTGTCTAACCTTGGTAACATTAGTGAGGCTTTTAATCCGGTACAGTTGCCAATTTTTTCAAATTTTGCTGAAGTGACTGGTGAAGCATAGGGGCTCTCTGCATCTGACCGTTCTAACCCTGAGCTCTTAGAAGAAAAGTCATTTGCTTGGTCTCGGGGGTTAGGCTTGGAACTGTCTCCGATAAAGACTAGAAGCGCTCAAAAAAGAGCGGGTCTGTCTCCTTCCATTGCTTCTACTTCCAATTTTTCTATTGGAGAACCTTGGGGCGCTTAGAGGATCAAAAGCCCTAGCTAGGGTTAAACGATGATTTTGCTATCCCTCAATATTCGAGGGGTTGGAGGGCCCCTGAAATCAGCCTTGATGTGGAGGCTCCTCTCCACTGTTTCATCGCATATCATTTTTTTACAAGAGACTTTGACCACTGATGTGAAGGCAAGGGAATTTTTATTTTCTCTAAAACCGGACTGGTTAGCTTGTGTTGTTAGTGCGATTGGACAATTTGGTGGAATGTTGGTTTCATGGGATCCTCAGCTTTTTTCCTTCTCATCAGTTCTTACTTGTGGAGGCATTATATTCACAGGTTGTAGCTTGGATGACAAGAGGAGACTTAATCTTCTGAATGTATTTGGTCCATGTTCGGATCGTAAAAGCTTCTGGAACTGTTGTGTGGACAAAGGTATTCTGTCCATTCAGGATTTAATTGTGGCAGGGGACTTAAACTTCTCTTTGGGTCCAAATGAGATCTGGGGACTTTTTGCAGTCAATGATCCATTTGCTTCTTTATTTAAGGATTTATTTGCAAATTCTTTTCTGGTGGATGTGGCTCCATCAAATCTGGTTTCGACGTGGCGCAATGGTAGGCTGGGGGATTCCAACATATCTAAGCAATTGGACAGATTCTATGTGTCAGAAGGATTACTTGGTCCCTTATCGAGGTATGGATCATGGGTTGGTTCGAGTTATCTATCAGACCATGCTTCTGTATTCTTTCAGTTGGATATTGGGTTTCCAAAGACTGTTTACCCTTTCAAATTTAATCCGATTTGGTTGGAAGACCCATCCTTCTCTGTATTAACTCGGGATACTTGGCTAGACAATCGCTTTGCTCTATTGGAAGAACCTCAACAAAGGCTAGTGGAGAAACTAGTTTTTCTTAAGACTAGAGTTAAGCTATGGGCACGCCAAAAGATGGTTATAAGCAAAGAACTTTTGATCAAAGTGGAGAGTGAACTGGAAGGAATTATGCACCAGAAATTAAATAGCCCTTCTAGTAATGCAGTTGATCTACTTTTTAAACAGCTGGAGGAAGTTCGTAATAAATTATTGTTGGAAGAAGAGGAAGGTTGGAGGCAGAAGAGTAGGGCAACCTGGATCAAGAGCAGGGATAGGAATACAATTTTTTTTCATAGTTATGAAAGTCACCAAAGAAATAAGAAGTTTATCTAGGAGGTTGCTGATGCGATTGGTCAATTGCTATCAGGACAGGGAGCTATAAAAACAGAAGCAACAAATTATTTTGGGACTTTTTTTAAGGAACATATCTAGTCAGATATAAGGACCAAATTGGAGACAATTAAACTGTATCCGAGGATGGTACAGGATGAAGAGGTACAGCTTCTGGAAAAGGCTGTGACCATCGAAGAACTCTTAAAGGTTCTAAAAGGGTTTACTAAAGACAAGAGCCCCGGGTCGGATGGATGGACAATTGAATTCTTCCTATATTTTTTTGATTTGGTGGGACCCGATCTCCTTGCTATGGTCGAAGACACTAGAATCTGGGGAGAAGTATATAGGCCTATCAATGCTACTTTTCTTGATCTCATTCCAAAGAAAAACCGGCCACAAAATTTCTCTGATTACCGACCTATAGCCTTGTGTAATCTATGTTACAAAATAATAACTAAGATCATAGCCAAGAGAGTTAGACCTATTCTGTCAAGATCTTTAGCAGAAGATCAATTGGGATTTCTTAAGGGTCATCAGATTCTGGATGCCATTGGCACGGCTCAAGAGTTCCTCCACGGTATTAAGACAAAGAAAAAGCAGGCCATCATCTTGAAACTAGATCTTAAAAAAGTTTATGATTGCATAAATTGGGATTATTTAAGATTAGTTTTGCTTCAGTGTGGTTTTGGTCATGTAATGACTAGATGGATAATGGGTTGTGTATCCTTAGCTTCTTTGGCTATTCTAGTTAATGGTGAGGCATCCAAGTTTATAAAAAGTGAAAGAGGCATTCGCCAGGGGTGCTTTCTTTCTCCTTTACTTTTTATCTTAGTGATGGAAGGGCTAAGTCTCTCTCTCAACAAGAGTCTTCGGGAAGGTAAGCTTTATTTTATAAAAGTCTCGCGACTGGTAAGAATCCTTCATCTATTATTTGTTGACGATGTGATCATAATGAATTCAGCTGCGGAGGATGAATGGCGGGAAATTCATAAGCTTTTAAAGTGTTTTTGTGAAGCTACTGGCCTGGAGATAAATAATAACAAATCTACTTTTCTTTATTACGGTGTCTAGCCAGAAGCAATTAAAGGATTGATAGACCTGTTTCTTTTTAACTCTAAAAGTTTATTGGAGGGTTTTAATTATCTGGGTTTTCCTTTAAAGGTTGATAGTTATAAGGCGACTGATTGGCAGTGGCTCATAAAGAATTATGAAAGGCGAATTCTACATTGGTGCAATCAAATTCTTACTATGGGGTGCAGATTTGTTTTAATAAAGCCAGTCTTGGAATGCTAGCCAGTTTAATGGATGTCATTGGCTCACATCCCTATCTTTGTTTTAAGCCGGATTCGTAGGATGACCTTCTCTTTACTTTGGTCGAGATCAAATTCCTCTTCTTCTTACCACCTGTGTAATTGGGAGACTATTGCGAAACCAAAGAGTTATGGAGGGTGGGGTTTCCAAAACATCTTTTTCTTTTCTTGAGCTTTAGTGGCCAAATCGCTCTGGCGAGGATTGATGCAACCTGGAATTTGGAACCATGTTTTAAAAGACAAATGTCTACCACATTTCTCTGTTATTACTTGGCATCGTTATGTTGTTCTGACTTCATGAGTTGGTTCGCAAACTTGGGAAAATTTGATTAATGCACTTCCCTTAATTGTGAGATGGTTGGCCTCGAAGCCGGAATGGGGTTGACATTTGGATCGGTAAAGATGCGATCCTGGGAGTGGGCAATGAAGTGTTCCTTTTAGAAGCTCTGATTCATCACCTTAATGAACATCGGGTTCATTTCATTTTTCAAGCGAGGGGAGCCATTACCACCGATGTATCAGTTGCAAATTGGTCTACCAGTTCAGACTTGGGAGTGACGGGTAATTTGGCTACAGAATGGGATACTTATAGAGGCAACCTATCGGTTGCGGGTATCCTTCCAACTGATAACCATGATGAAATTCGTTGGACAGGCGGGGATGGCAGAGGTAATATCTCAACAAAGAATTTTTATAATGCATTGGTTGTGGAGCTGTGGCAAAAGAATGATGATATTGTGAAAAGAAGAATCTGGTCTTGGGGGTGCCCATTAAAATTAAAACTTTTTACATGGTTGTTGTTGGAAGATAAGATACTCACCTGGAACAACCTTCTCAAGCGAGGTTGGAATGGTCCTGGGTATTGTTATTTGTGTAAAGGTAATGAAGAAACAACCTTCCAACTTTTTGCCTACTGTCCTTTTACGATTTCCATCTGGGGTAGTTTATGTACTCATTTTAAAGTTCAAAATGGTTGGACGGGGACTTCTATAAAGGACTGTTATGACTCTTGGTTCTCTAGGAATGAAAACTTACCTTCACTGCCAGCCTTTATCTGTTGGTTTGTATGGATTGAAAGAAATTTAGCTTTTTTTAATCAAAAACTCCTTCTGTGGAAAAAGTTATGTTTCTATCTATAACTGCTATAGCAAGCCTTATATCAAAAAGCCTGAAATCTACAAAAAGAAGAAGTGGCTTTAGTATTCAGAAGGATAAAATTACGGGCTGGTTTGATGGGGCCTCTCAGAGGAATGGAGCTTTAAGTGGGGCTGGGGGAATTATTGTCATCAATGAGAAGCTTTCATATAGATGGTCGTTGAATTGTGGAAAGAGTACAAATACAAGAGCCGAACTCTTGGGGGCGTGGGCTATACTCACCTTGGCTCATAGACTGGCGATTTCAAATATTCTCATCCTTGGAGACTCCAAAGTTATTATCGATTGGTTGAACAATGTTTGTTCTTTTTAGGTTGGCTCTATTGAATTTTGGAAAGAAAGGGTGGTTGAACAAAAAAATCTTTTCAATATAGTCATCTTCAACCACGTCTTTAGGGAATATAATTAGGTGGCAGACTTCCTTTCAAAGAAGGCCCTTTTTGATCCTCTAGGAACTTTAATCTTCTATCAGATTAATGATGGACATGAGGGATACTCCACTCACTTGAAGCTCTTCTAGCCCGTCACTTTATCCGTTTTGTTTTTTTTGTGGAAGACTGTCAGTGATCCAGAATTAGGGGGCTTGACATTATGGCTAGAATCATCCCTCTTTAAAGTTTTGTGACTTGCAGTTTTATTGAACTTTAGAGCTTTCTTGATTTTTTGATAAGACTGTAATGATCATTTTATTGTTTCTATTTCAGTTGGATTTTTTGAAATGGCATGGCCATGAAATGTAAGGATCTTTCGACAATGTAAACTGATTATATTTTCTAATATAATGCGCAATTTTCATGTGGAAAAAAAAAGTGGTCTTCTTTGGGTGTGTTATGAGTAAAGTGAGATTCTCATTGTAAAATTTTGTGTAGCGTATTTTATATATTATAGATTATATATGTTGTAAAATCATTTTCATGGTATTGTTATTATTATTAATTATATAAATTGATTGGATGTGGCATTGTATTATATAATATATTTTTTATACATAATTATTATGTTGTAATATGGATTATTTTAGTTTCAGATGGGGTGTCACCGAGCACATTGCGCCTTTTTACTGGCGGGAGAACACCTGGCGTCACTCACCACCACGTCTCGCCACCGCACACCATACTCCTTCCCTCCAATGCTCGCATTTAACTCTATGCATTCAAGTCTCCGGCCATAGCACCTCCATTATCGCCCTCGCATAGGCCTCATTATGGCGATGGCGCTCCAGTACGCAGACGCAGTTAAGGTGATGGGTTGGCCTTCCAGCCATTCCCATCACAAGCTATGGAGGTATGGGTTATCCTTTGTGCTGGTCAATTCTGTAGCTCATCCTCACACTTTTTCCCTAGCTCCTTGCAGCTCCAACCTGGGCTTTATTCATCTCTGATTTGTGTCCATTCTCTTGCATTTCACTTCCATCCCCCCTCTCCTGTGTTTCTTCTCGATGCCACAACAAATAGGAAAATCAAAGAGAGGGTCGGCATGGTATATAGTGCGGGGGCGCGACTCTCGTGGGCGTGGAAGGCAAATTACACCAAACTCACCTCATAAATATAGGTCGTGCCTCTACCCCAGATCTCCCTCCTATGTCCTCCTCGTGGGCATGCAGAGTGGAGTGGTTTGATAGCATGGGAAATTCACTCGGCTTCTGGTATTGTAAGATCTTCAACTATGTGCAAAGGTCAAGTCCTACAGCTGGGTGCGCAGGAAAGGGAGAGAAAGACAGAGAAGAAAGAAGATCTTCTAGATAAGAGCGCAGACAAGAACTGTAGGCTTTATCTTAATAAATCATAAGCACAATTATGTGGACATATCCCTAGAGGGAGGGTGAACCACGTACATCTTATGTTGTGTGTGTGATTGATGCTTTGATCTCTATCACTATTTTATTGTTATTTGCATTGTTGTATTAGATAAGATCTATAACTGTGTAGGGTAGATCTAGCTTGGTGAGGGATATATGAATGTTGCCTTGTTGTTGTATTAGATCCACTTGATATTCCCCTAGTTCTAGACATCTCTGTCCTACAACCCCCCTCTTAGCTGCTTTGGGTGAGACTACATCTGCTTCACAAGTGTTGCTGAAAGGGCCAGTAGCTAGGGCTTGTTGGTGCACTCTTCGAGTGAACCTTGGGTCTGCCCCTGTGCCAACAAATGGTTTTGTTGCTGGAACATGAATATTTTTGAGGGAATGTCAAGGTGGTTTCCATCGAAGACAGAGACTCAAAAGTGGATAGAGGATCAAGAGAAGAACTTCATTGAAGCCCATAAAAAGAACCCTAATTTTAGTACAGAGGATTGGTTGGAGAAATATATCTTTACTGATATACACGAGATCTTCTTTGGAGGAATCCTTCATCGTTTCTCTTTTACCACACATCAGAGTTCCCCTGATGCAACAGAAGATTGCTTCATAGGCAGAAGCATTGGAGATCACTATGAAGCTTGAATCAACCCCTATGGGAGAATCCATCTCAGGTATGAGCCAGATCTTGAGCCAACTGACTAGTTTATCTCTGCAGGTTGAGGATATAAAGAAGGACAAGGGGAAGGACAAAATTGAAGATATCTAGTGTGTAAGATGCAGGTCAGAAGGCCATGATAAGGAACACTGTCCTTTATTCCATGAATATTTGGCCTCAGGAGAATTGATCCCCTTGAAGCAAGTCAACTTGCCCTGGTGCGAAGTATGCAGAAATAAACATCGCACAAGTGAGTGCTATTACATGCAAAAGTATGTTCAGACTCCCACAAATTTATATTGCACATTCTGTAAGTTCGTGGGGAACGAAGATAGGGACTATAGGGCCTATGACCTTATACATGAAAGATCGAGGGACATATACAAGATCCAAGGCAAAGCATAACAAGAAGGAAACACCATGCAGTATAACTCCCCAAGAAGAGGAAATTTCAATCCTCATGGTGGATACAGAGGAGGAGGACGAGGAGGAGGAACAGGCCAAGGCCGAGGAAATATCATCTGTTGCAACTACACGCAACCAGAACACTTGGCAAGGGATTGTTAGAATCCTTGCAGTACATGCAACTATTGCAACTCGTTTGAACATGTTATAGAAGATTGCTCTATGCTGCTAGTTAAGCTGCAAGAAAGACGAGGACCTCAGTAGAATCCACAAGTGCAATTGATATATGTTGAGCCTCGTAGGGAAGACCCTAAAGTCATTGTTATCACTCAAGGAGATGCTGCTACAGGAGAGGATAGAATGACTCAAGAAAAGATTGCAGAAGACTCAGGTATTAGGAAGGCTGTAGAGAAGACCCTAACTTTCGATGCAAAGAAAGAAAGACAAATATTTGGGGAAGCAAGACAAGAGTTTAAATCATATCAAGGTTCCTCATCAAATATTCTTCTCACCATTTGGAGTGCTATTAGGTCATATTGTATGCTAGCAAGGATTACTGGTAGATCCCTCTAAAATCGCCATCATAGTTGATTTGCTGCCTCCTACTTCAGTCAAACAACTACGCACTGCGGTAGGACATACTGGCTATTACAGGAAATTCATTAAAGGCTATGCTGAGATTAGAGCACCGATGGAGAAGCTGTTGAAGAAAGATTGTTAGTTTGGTTGGACAGACAAATGCCAATAGAGCTTCGACACACTGAAACAGAAGATGGTGATTGCGCCCATTCTGGTCTTTCCAGATTGGAGCAAGGTGTTTCATGTGCATGTCGATGCGTCTTCTATTGCCTTAGGAGCAGTATTGGCACAACCCGAAGAAGGGGATATCGACCATCTGTTAGCTTTTGCTAGAAGGAAGCTATCTACAGCTGAAGTTAATTACACCACTACCGAGAGAGAAGGATTAGCCATGGTGTACGCGCTGCAGAAATTCCTTCACTACTTGTTGGGAGGACACTTTAAACTTTAAAATGTTCACAGATCACTCTGCACTGAAGTACCTAGTCAACAAGCTAGTGTTGGGGGGGGCGAATATGCAGATGGCTTCTGTTGTTTCAAGAATATGATTTTGAGATCATAGTTAAGCCAGGAAGAATGAACAAGGGCCCTGACCACTTGTCGAGGTTGGAACATGGTGAAGAACCCACCAGTTTGGAGGATACACTACTGGATGCACAACTGCTCGCCATTAGAAAAATTGATGACCACTTCACAGACAGTCCAGTTCCTGTCGACAGGAATGACACCTAGTCAGTATACAATTCCCCAGAAGAAATGGACCATCCGTTGTTCCTTTTCATACTTAGTGAATTTTATGCCCGCGGTTGCTGAGTTGGTGCAATTCAACTCTTCTGCTTTTTGTTCCGTCATCTACATGTACCACTCAAAATTTCCATGATCTACAATTCCACTGCGAACTTCTTCATCCTTTTTCCCTTATTTTCTTCCCATGTATTATGGGACTATAAAATATGGACATGATATTTTATAGAGCATGTATGGATTCCACATTCCATACGTAGCAACATTTTGGATCACGGGTTCTCAGGCGGGTGGGCTCAAAATTGGGCCTCCATTGTTCCGTGCCCTACAAATAGCACCTCGAATTCCGTGATATACAAATTGACAAGTGGACATGCGGATTGGCGGACTCAACATTGCACTTCTATTGTTCCCTGTCCTCCAAACAATGTTCCTAGTTTCGCGATATAGAAATTGACATAGGGAAAGCAGGGCTGGTGGGGTGGAGATTGCCATTGTTTACGGATGCTAGTCCATATGAAGTATCTAAGAGTATCTAAAAAATTATTTTGAATACTAAATTAGCTCTTAGTAGTGACAACTAGACACAGAGGTACGAAACAGTTGGGATTGGACAAATTTTGACTGGAAGATGTATATAACTGAACAAAAAGGAACATAATTCAATTGCACCAACTCGACAA
>SNQJ01S0009723.1:88250-115287 GCA_010110895.2 Picea sitchensis | reverse complement strand
GGCAAGGGATTGTTAGAATCCTTGCAGTACATGCAACTATTGCAACTCGTTTGAACATGTTATAGAAGATTGCTCTATGCTGCTAGTTAAGCTGCAAGAAAGACGAGGACCTCAGTAGAATCCACAAGTGCAATTGATATATGCTGAGCCTCGCAGGGAAGACCCTAAAGTCATTGTTATCACTTGAGGAGATGCTGCTACAGGAGAGGATAGAATGACTCAAGAAAATATTGCAGAAGACTCAGGTATCAGGAAGGCTGTAGAGAAGACCCGAACTTTCGATGCAAAGAAAGAAAGACAAATATTTGGGGAAGCAAGACAAGAGTTTAAATCATATCAAGGTTCCTCATAAAAAATACAGCCAAAAATAAAAGAATATGGAATGCCTCAGGCATTTGATCAATCTGCTTCGCCACAAGGGGGAAAAGAGGTAAGCAAGCTCATGGAATTTTTATGCACCTATTTTAAGTTGATTTGGGATAAAGGCGCTGTACAAGAGCTACAGAACTTAATCAAACAGTATGAACTAGGAAAGATAGACCCCTTACTGAATAGGGCAGTACATCAAATCGGAAAAAGGAGAAGGACAAATAAAGAATTACACTTGAACGCTCAAATAGGAGAGTATGATATAGACTATGTGGTCCTCGACTTAGGGTCGGAGGACAATGTCATGACGAAGCAAACTTGGGCACTGATGGGGAAACCGAAGTTGATCTACTCCCCTATCAAGCTTAGGATGGCTAACCAACAAGCTGTCATCCCCTTTGGTAGATTGGAACATGTCCCTGTGGACATCAATGGAGTGAGAATGTTCACAGATTTTGAGGTAATTGAAATTGTTGATGACAGTTGCCCTTAACCTGCACTGTTAGGAATTGATTGGGCCTTCGATAACTCCACAATGGTTGATCTGAAGAAAAGATGAATGACATTTGAAAGAGATGGCCTTCGGATCATTGCACCCTTAGATCCAGACGAGGGTCCGCGATATACAAATCCTATCAGAGAAGAATACCACGCATACGAACTGGAAAACATATACAAATTGACAGCTAGACAATATGATTACATTAACCCTACAGCCGATGGGAATCTGAGCTAGCGAAGTGACAATGCATGTTCATCAGATTCAGAAGAAGTGTTGGAGAACTGGCAGAACCTAATGTACGGAGTATCTACCAGAAGATGTGCCAGATTAACTAGAGAAGTTCGCTGGATCAACACAACAGTAAGTAACTTACCCACATTTGATGGTCTGAACCCTTTAGAAGCCTTCCTATCAGATTTTGAAGCAAGCATACCAACACAACAGAGGCTGTTGGAAATGAATGAGGCCCAGAAAGCCACACCAACAAGATGGTGGGGAACCCACAAAAGCAATATTATAGACTGGTTACAATGCCGAACTTTGCTGACAACGCGGTTCTCATTACAAGTAGAAGGATGCGAAGCAAGGTACACAGTTCGAAGCTACCCAAAAGACCATTTGTGGAGCTGCAAAGAGGCCTAGAGTGACATTCCCCGAGAACAATGGGTGCACAGATTCATTAACACGCTGGACATAACCCTATCAACTGGTACCTTCAAACGAAGTTGCGCATAATCACTACAGACTAGGAAGGTATGATTCAGAATTTTGTAACCACTTTTTTATTTGAAAGTGAATATCCTTCAGTAGAACAAGCATTACAGATTGTGAGACAAAAGGTATTCGAAGAGGCATCTAGCCTCCCTATGGAACAAGAAGAGGACGAATGGACTGCACCTCTCCAAAAATTGTAGAGTTTCTACAACATCAATGCCAACGATGATGATCCCAGGAAGGTAAACATCACTGAAACAGAAGGCCAAAGAGATGTGGAGGGATTGGGAGTTGAGCTACCATTTATTGGTCAGCCAATCAAGATTAAAAAAGTCAATATTGGGACAGAGGAGACACCAAAGCTTTCCAATGTCGGAGATTACTGGGATGTTGCTACCATTGACAAGATTACAGAGTTGATGCACGAATATCAGGACTTGTTTCCAACCAAGTTCACTGATATGAAAGGTATCAAAGGTCCTATGGGAGAGAAGAGGATACCTTTGAAACTAGGTGTGAATCCAGTCAAGCAAAGACCCTACAGATTGAACCCAAAATATAAGGAGAAAGTGAAAATTGAGCTCAACAAAATGCTGAAAGCAGGGATTATTGAACCTGTCGAAGAGTCTGAGTGGAATAGCCCTATGGTGGTACAAGACAAGAAGACAGGCGAGATCAAGATCTGTGTATATCTCAGGAAGTTGAATGATGCACGACCCTTTCCTTACACCATTCACTAATGAAGTATTAGACAATGTGGGAGGCCAGGAGGTATATTCCTTTATAGATGGATTTTTAGGATACCATCATATCCGGATTGCCAAGGAGGATCGCCATAAGACCACTTTTGTCACAGAATGGGGATCCTACCAATATACAGTGATGCCATTTGGACTGAAGAATGCCCCAACCATCTTTTCCAGGGTGGTGGTCGAAGCATTCAAAGAATTTCTGCATAAATTTTTAGAAGCATACTTTGATGACTTGACCGTGTTTAGTTTGTTAAAGAATCACATTGAATGTCTGAGGTTAATGCTAGACAAATGTAGACAATGCCAAATTGCTTTAAATCTAAAGAAGTGCATATTATTCTCACCATTTGGAGTGCTATTAGATCATATTGTATGCTAGCAAGGATTACTGGTAGATCCCTCTAAAATCGCCATCATAGTTGATTTGCTGCCTCCTACTTCAGTCAGACAAATACGCACTGCGGTAGGACATACTGGCTATTACAGGAAATTCATTAAAGGCTATGCTGAGATCAGAGCACCGATGGAGAAGCTGTTGAAGAAAGATTGTTAGTTTGGTTGGAAAGACAAATGCCAATAGAGCTTCGACACACTGAAACAGAAGATGGTGATTGCACCCATTCTGGTCTTTCCAGATTGGAGCAAGGTGTTTCATGTGCATGTCGATGCGTCTTCTATTGCCTCAGGAGCAGTATTGACACAACCCAAAGAAGGGGATATCGACCATCTGTTAGCTTTTGCTAGCAGGAAGCTATCTACAGCTGAAGTTAATTACACCACTACCGAGAGAGAAGGATTAGCCATGGTGTACGCGCTGCAGAAATTCCTTCATTACTTGTTGGGAGGACACTTTAAAATGTTCACAGATCACTCTGCACTGAAGTACCTAGTCAACAAGCTAGTTTTTTGGGGGGGGGGGGGCGAATATGCAGATGGCTTCTGCTGTTTCAAGAATATGATTTTGAGATCATAGTTAAGCCAGGAAGAATGAACAAGGGCCCTGACCACTTGTCGAGGTTGGAACATGGTGAAGAACCCACCAGTTTGGAGGATACACTACCGGATGCACAACTGCTCGCCATTAGAAAAATTGATGACCACTTCGCAGATAGTCCAGTTCCTGTCGACAGGAATGACAACTAGTCAGTATACAATTCCCCAGAAGAAATGGACCATCCACTGTTCCTTTTCATACTTAGTGAATTTTATGCCCGCGGTTGCTGAGTTGGTGCAATTCAACTCTTCTGCTTTTTGTTCCGTCATCTACATGTACCACTCAAAATTTCCGTGATCTACAATTCCACTGCGAACTTCTTCATCCTTTTTCCCTTATTTTCTTCCCATGTATTATGGGACTATAAAATATGGACATGATATTTTATAGAGCATGTATGGATTCCACATTCCATACGTAGCGACATTTTGGATCGCGGGTTCTTAGGCGGGCGGGCTCAAAATTGGGCCTCCATTGTTCCGTGCCCTACAAATAGCACCCCGAATTCCGCGATATACAAATTGACAAGTGGACATGCGGATTGGCGAACTCAACATTGCACTTCTATTGTTCCCTGTCCTCCAAACAATGTTCCTAGTTTCGCGATATAGAAATTGACACAGGGAATGTAGGGCTGGCGGGGTGGAGATTGCCATTGTTTACGGATGCTAGTCCATATGAAGTATCTAAGAGTATCTAAGAAATTATTTTGAATACTAAATTAGCTCTTAGTAGTGACAACTAGACACAGAGGTACGAAACAGTTGGGATTGGACAAATTTTGACTGGAAGATGTATATAACTGAACAAAAAGGAACATAATTCAATTGCACCAACTCGACAACCGTGGGCATAAAATTCACTAAGTATGAAAAGGAACAACGGGCGGTCCAATTCGCTATGTGAGGATATAGATGGAGATGAAATTGGCGCCAACTCGACAACCGTGGAAATAAAATTGGCCAAGTATGGAAAGCAACAGTGGTCGGTCGGATTCGTCGTGTGATTATATAGATGGAGATAAAGATATGTGAACCCGCCAATGTTGGGGTTGCACATTTTGTGAACCCGACAATAGGAGGACCCAAAACAGGATGCAAAGGTGTCTGCAGAAGACGTGAGGCCTGAATGTTCTAATTGTATCGCTCTGAACATTTGAATGCGTAATCCATAACACGGAAGAGCGGATGATGTCGAAATCCGGTAGTCAATTTGTATATTGCGACATTTTGGATCGCGGGTTCTCGGGTGGGCAGGCTCAAAATTGGGCTTCCATTTTTCTGTCCTCTACAAATACCACCCAGAATTCTGCGATATACAAATTGACGAGCGGACTGGTGGACTCAACATTGCACTTCTATTGTTCAATGTCCTCTAAACAATGCTCCCAGTTTCACGATATAGAAATTGACACACAAAATGCAGGGTTGGCGGGGTGGAGATTGCCATTGTTTACTGAAGCTAATCCCTATGAAGTATCTAACAGTGTCTAAAAAATTATTTTGAATACTAAATTAGCTCTTAGTAGTGACAACTAGACACAGAGGTACGAAACAATTGGGATAGCACTAATTTTGAGTGGAAGATGTATATAATGGAACAAAAAGGAACAAAAAGGAACAGAGTTCAATTGCGCCAACCCGACAATCGCGGGCATAAAATTCACTAAGTATGAAGAGGAACAACGTGCGGTCCAATTCACCATGCAAGGATATAGATGGAGATGAAATTGGCGCCAACCCGACAACCGTGGACATAAATTGGCCAAGTATGGAAAGCAACAATGGTTGGTTAGATTCATCGTGTGATTATATAGATGGAGATAAAGATATGTCAACCCGCCAATGCTGGGGTTTCACATTTCGTGAATCTGGCAACAGGAGGATCCAAAATAGGCTGCGAAGGTGTCTACAGAAGACCCAAGGCCCCGATGTTCTAATTGTATCGCTCCAAACATTTGAATGCGTAATCTGTATCATGGAAGGGCATACGATGTCGGAATCTGGTAGTCAATTTGTATATTGTGGACCGTGCAATCCCAATTGTTTCGTACCTCTGTGTCCAGTTGTCACTACTAAGAGCTAATTTAGTAATCAAAATAATTTTTTAGATACTGTTAGATACTTCATATGGATTGGCATCCGTAAACAATAGCAATCTCCACCCCGCCAGCCCTGAATTTCGTGTGTCAATTTCTATATCGTGAAACTGGGAGCGCTGTTTGGAGGACACAGAACAATAGAAGTGCAATGTTGAGTCCCAAAAATGTCGCAAGGTATGGAATGTGGAATCCCTACATGCTCTATAAAATATCATGTCCATATTTTATAGTCCCATAATACACGGGAAGAAAATAAGGGAAAAAGGACGGAGAAGTTCGCAGTGGAATTGTAGATCACAAAAATTTTGAGTGGTAGATGTAGATGATGGAACAAGAAGCAACAGAGTTGAATTGCGCCAACTCGGCAAGCGCGGGCATAAAATTCACTAAATATGAAAAGGAACAACGGGCGGTCCAATTCACCATTCAAGGATATAGATGGAGATGAAGATATGTCAACACGCCAACGTTGGAACCCGTGATCATAGAAACATGACTAAGTATATAACTAGAAATCAATAACACACGGGAAGAAGACAAGGGAAAAGTATCTCACCGAAGAACATCTAGTCTTTGATTAATAATGCAAATGCTTTCGAACCCCTGCTGAGTTCTCACTAGTTAAGGCATAAATTGCAGATCACAGAAGTAGCTTTCGTGACACTGTGTCCACTTGTCACTAGTAGGAGCATTGTTCATGTATATCAGGAAGGATGCAAAGTTGTTGGGGATGGAAAGAAACAACATATACTTTGAATGAAGTTAATGTATACGAGGAACCCGCGGTGGAATTGCAGATCATGGATGTTTTGATGTTTTGAGTGCAAGATGTATATACCAGAACGATAAGCAACTGAGTTTGCAAGCCTCGGCCCCGCAACACTGACCATAAAATTGGCTATGGAAAGGAACAACGGTCGGTCCAATCCATTGTGTGAGGATATAGATGGAGATGAAGACATTTCAGCCTGCCAAATCTGGAACTGGATACCATAGAAAGGGCACTAAGTATATATCTAGAAAGAAATAATGAGAGGGAAGAAGAAAAGGCCAGTTCGTATGCGTCGATTTGGCAACCGCGGCCATAAAATTGCCTAGGTATGGAAAGGTACAGTAGTCGGTCAGATTCCTCATGTGAAGATACAGATGGAGATGAAGATATGTCAGCACGCGAACCCTGCAACCGTCGATCATAGAAAGACGACTAAGTATAAAACCAGAAAGCCATAATGGACGGGAAAAGCAAAAGAGGAAAAGAGATAAGTATCTGACAGTCGAAAAAACTTTTTTATTTTATTTTTTATTCGTTTATTAATCGCAAAGTTTTCGAACCCCTACTAGGTTCTCACTAGTAAAAGAATTAAGTGCAGATCATTGAAATTCTTTGGCTACAAGATGTATATGACAAAACAGGGGACATAGGTGCTGTGTACTGCGAACTCGGGGCTTGGTATCTGTTCGAGGCTTGGTTCCCAGATAACTGGCTAAGTATTGGCCAATACAAAGGTTTGATATCTATTTCAATAGTATTCATACTAGCATCTATGGAGAAAGTTTTCATATTTATCTGAATAGTATTCATACTAATATATATTAATGGATTGTTTCTATTTCAAATGCAAATGATCTCCCAATTTGCAAGATTCTCTTCGGTTTGCAAATTTCGTTGAAAGCACGAAAATTTTGATTGCAAGATGTACATAGCGCAACAAGAAACATGAATTTGCATTGTGGTCTCAGCGAGATAAACTCCTTATCATCTATTCATCTTGTATTGTTTGCAATGACATGAGCAAACACCGGCTCTCCATAAACATCAATTCTAAATTAAATTAAATGCAATCAATATTTGGTGTGACTTAAGTAATTAAAGCATAAATTGCAGACTACATAAGTTCTTTGGCTACAAGATGTATATGACAGAACATGGAACATAATTGTTTAATACCACAAACCCAAACATAATTGCCTAAGTTTTTTGTATTTATTCCAATAGTACTGATATTAGTATATATGCACAGATATTATCAAATAGAAGAAGCTGCAATATATCCAACATACTGAACAACAACATTGCGTCAACAGTTGAGCCGCTTATGGAAAATTATTCTTAAATGTAAAATGTAAAGAAATAATAGACCAATCTTTATTTAGATTGAAGTAGTGGGCAGTAGAAAGTAAAGCTTCTTGTTCATGTTTAACGACACAGGGGAAGAAGGTACAAAATACAATTAAAACAAATACTAGAAATTGGAAAATACTGAAATATGTACATTGAGGAAGCTTCTTGACAGTTTTCTTGATGTTCAAACTCTTTATTCGTAAAAAACGAGTTGAATATCAATTTTTGGTTTGTACTTAATCAGTGTTGCCAACTACATCTATCCCAGTCTTTTGAATACCTTGTCTCTTCCAGATATGGCTTGCTTATTCAACATTCCATTCTTTGTCAAGTATTAATTTCCCTCTCCCGTTGAAAAGTTGGCGTTTAAGGTGCTTTCCTTCCAATGTTCCTGACCCTTGACATCCGAGACAACTTAGAAATGTGATCCAGGCCGATTTCAAAGTGGACGAAGTCATTTTATGTCACAATAGCTATGGCAGGGGAAAAAAATTCAAGTGCGCAGTTACTGGTATTCTCCCTGTATTCGATCATCTGTTTGGTTGAAAATCCTGCCTGAGGATTTGTATGTTGAACTTCTTTGCTTTATTACAGTAAATTGGAAGAAACGTTCAACCCAGATGCAAAATGAAAATCTGTTGAGGTACATAACTTCTTCGGGTAGCAGAGGTGTGGCAAGTGCACCAAATGCTGCAGAACGCACCAGCACAGGTCTGGAAAGTGTATCAAATGTTGCAAATGGCATCATAATATATCTTTCCTGATAGCTGTGGAGGTGACACCAAATATGTGGAGTCTGCAACTACATCCAGAGGAAACTGAACAAACTTTGACAAAGAGCATGTCTTTCTGTCAAGTCGGTTACCGGACCCACATGTAGCTCATCAAACTTTGAAATAGAAACTTTTGCAGTGATAATATGTCGTTTTATCCACCCATACAGTTTCTGTTACCCACCTCTGGTTACATTCGCAAATGGAGCAATATTTTGTGTCATTTACGAACATGACAACCCATTTTGCAAGCCAATGTAAATGCGCCACCCTCGAGGAAAACAAATTCTTCTGGGATCTATACAATTCGATACACTTGCCAAATCTGTGTTGTTGGAAGAAGCTATATACTCAAACGAAGAACTATTTTGCACGCGAACTCAAAATCCATTACAATTCCTAGCAAGAGAACAAAGAAGTTCAACAAACAAATCTCCAGGCAGCCTTTTCAACCAACCAAAGCATTGAACATAGGGAGAACACCAACCAGAACATACTTGTTCTTTTCTTTTTATTCTCTCTGAGTCTCTTGTATAATAGAGTTTTTTTAACTCAAAGCTCACGTCACATAAAACCAGTCTCTCTTCTTTCATCTGTGCCTCAATCACATCTCTAAATTGTCTTACATGTCCATGACCAGGAACATTAGAACGAAGGCACCCTAAAGTGCAACTCTTTGATGATAGAGAGAAATGGCAATAAGTATTTAAAAGCAACGCTGGATGATCTTCCGTAGATTTTGTGTTGATTCGTTTTTGATCCAGGGAATAAAATTTTGCTCAAAAATTCAAAGTGTTCGAAATCGCTTCAAATCAAATGAGAGCGTAGGCCTCGTCGTTACGAACCCAACGCAACTTGTTTGGGTTCAAACGGACGTCGGGAGCGAGAGATAACGTGTTCTGTTCAAAATGACAAATAGGTAAAAAAGGGGGTGCTGACTGTACAGTCCGTACGGACACTGATGTGGCAGGTCGTACAACACGTGGCAGGCAGTTATTTGGACAGTTGGCATGTGACATGGCATGTTTGCAGCGAATGGGATGATGACACATGGCCTAGTCAATGGCCGCCACGTGTCATATATCTATTGGTTTTAAAATTATGTCGTTGGCCGGAGTCGACCCCGTGACCTCCGGGCAGGGGGGAGAGACTTGGCAAGAGCCACCAACCGATGCGCCACTGGTTTTTTCCTTGTAATATATATGGCAAAATATATTTAAATGTTTGCATATGTGTATAGTTTGGGGCGCGACCGGGCTGGGGCTTAGCCCCAGCCCTTGGTCGCACATTGTATTACATATGACCCAATGCTATATCATTCGGGCACGCACGCAGTTGTGTTTTGTTCCAACGGTTATACAAACGACCCACCATTTGTCCTTTGACCATTGGCTTGTGGAATAGGAGCCTATGTTTATACTAGCACGTGATCACATGGGTCATACAACCTTGCCCTTGACGGTTAGGGGCTAGGTGCGCACGTAACTGTCCTACAGTTTGCACGGTTCGCGCGGTTGCGTCCGATGCTAAGTTTTTACGCTTAAATATGCGTGTGGGCTAGGTTGAGCCAACAAGGGTGCATTTTGTAGATGCAGAGACAACAAGTTTGAAGGGGGGACTTCCAGGAAGCCTATCTTCTTCAATTTTTGGCCAAACGAGTTGCTGAAAAAGCCCAGCTAGGGGTTTTTGGACGTTCTGAAGCCACTGGAGCAGTCTATTTGGAATTTTGAGCATTGTAAAGCACATTTTTGAGCACTTTTATCAAATAATACAAATGATCCATTGGAAGCTGGACCAGGAGATGTAGCCCAAGAGAGGGGTGAACTCCTTTATCATTTGTTGTGTTATGTGTTTTCTATTCACTATTTTTGCTGCTGTTTATATGCATCTTGAATGATTAAATCCTATTAAAGTTGTGTTGCAAAGTTGATCCATTTGAATTTTAACACATAAAATTTAACTTGCAAATATTTTCAAGAATACAAGTCTTCTTCATTTTTAGATCGGTTTTAATGACAGATGTTTTCGATATTTTCTCTTATTAATGCGAATCTTTTTTAATATGTACGTTGAATAGTCACTAGCAGCACGTATTAAATTCCTATATCCGAGCAGATTCTCAAATTTGACATCTAAGATATGCACAATATTAAAGAAGGACATGACGTCAAGGCCTCTGTGGGTGACACATTCGTGAAACATGCTGAAGCTTTTAAGAAAACTAAAACTGCACAAGCAAAAAATAAAAATTAAAAGATTATTTTTGCAAATTCAAAATGCAGGCAAAAATAAATTACCAGATCCCATAATATTGCCTGCCTATTCATTTTAATGGGAGATGTACTTGAGCTTTCTAGTTATTGAAGCCCATGTTTTCGAACCTGTCTGCTCAGTTCTGACTTTTGAAAGCATATTTAATGTGTATTGGGAAGCAGTGAAGGTAGTGGGGATGGATCCCTATGTAACAGATGGTTCCACTATTTTTCTGTCTTTTTCTCCACGAGCGTATGTAAATCGTATGTAAAGAAAAGTAATTCAAGAATGCTAATTTTTTTGGACATGAGCCCTTGAAATTCAAATAGTCCACAAGTCCGATTGCCAATTTGTATATTGCAGAAATCTGCGTGCTATTTATGGGACACAGAACAACAGAAGCCGAATTTAGAGCCTGCCACCCCGAGAACCCACGATCCAAAAAATGCTAACTATTTTTTTTGTGTGTGTTTTGTCCACCAGTGTATGTAAAACATATGTAAACTAAACTATTTCTTGAATGCTAAATTTTTTGGACACCAGGCCCTTAAAATTCAAATAGTCCACAAGTCTGATTGTCAATTTGTATATCGCGAAACTCTCCGATTGTCAATTTTCAGACGGCTACCCCGAGAACCTGCGATGCAAAAACTGACAAAGTATGGGATGAGGGAATTGTGCATGCTTTATATATCTACTTTATAAAATCACATATTTCCTATGTTTAATTTATGTTGTCCAGGAAACCTATAATTTCATAAATTTCCATCTCTTTTGTCCAGGAGCCCTTCTTTTAAAGAAAACTAATTCGGGAATGCTAATGTATACACCGAACACGACCTTGCAGAACTCTCCGTGCTATTTGCAGGGCACGGAACAACAAAAGCCCAATTTTCATCCCACCACCACGAGAACCCGTGATCATTAACTTATGTTGTCCAGGAAACCTATAATTTCATAAATTGCATTAACTTATGAGAGTGCATTTTGCTGTGTGGGAGATATAGTTGTTCTCTCCATTTTATTTTCCTCTTGTAAACTACGTTTGTGACTATAGTTTCTCGCGTTTCTGTGGTCATTCCGATCGACCGCCGTTTGGTTTCATACTTAGCCAGTTTTATGGACACAACTTCGCGGATAGGTTTTATTGAACTATGACAGGTCGTGTTCGGTGTATACATTAGCTTTCCCGAATTAGTTTTCCTTAAAAGAAGGGCTCTCTCCATGGAAAAAGCATCGACAATTATGAAATATACTTTGAGGCCGACAAACTCTGCTTCAACGCGTAAGTGATGCAATTTACATCGTCTGCAATTTTTTACTCTGTTATTTTATCTTAATAGTATTCTATGCAAACTCCACTGCAAAAAAATGTAACCAGAGGTCCAACTGCAGATGCAACATCCCAACATTGCAAACCCTTGACAAACAAGAACAAGCAACAAATAAGAACCCAAGTGTAGGCACAGGACCATAACCCTCCAAAGTTGAATCAAGCAACAATAAACAACATACAACGAAGAAAGAAGCAAGCAACAACCACTCCCCCAGGCAAACATGCAAACTGCAACAACACGAACATGCAAGCAAGAACAACAACAAGATGGAAATAAGAAATCAGTGCCATGCAAAAAACAAGCATGGACCAGTGAACCAAAAATGCCATGAAGAAAATGTCTTCTAACAAGCCTATTAAGTAACCATTCAACACTACCAAACCTGTTAGGTAAACTTCTAATTCTGTCAGAAATGCTCTGTAAACATTTAAGAAAAAAATTCAATTTGGCAGGTCTTTGACATATCCCAAAAAAAGTATTATATTTTTTGTAACAATAGTTCGGACACCATAGAATGTATTGGAATGCCAAACTTTCTATATGCAACCATATCAAACATTGCCATAAATTTAACTAGCATAAAATGCTAAACCAAACATTCGAATTAATGCTAGCATTAATCCACCTTCGAGGAATGCATAAGAAAATATATAATTCAAAAAGACCATATACGATCAAATATTTTGGATATGCCAACATATATAACATTGGGAATAGCGAAGCCGACAATAAGATCTCCAATCCCTTGTCCAATCAGATCATGACAAATATGGTACTTTTTATTATTATATAAAAATCGATGTTTTCAGTTCCTTGGTTCAATAATAGATAATCTGCAAATATTTCTGATCAAAGGACGGACTAATAAGAAGTCAATGATTTATTGATCGCTATAGTCCCTCTATGCCTACGACATGGACTAATAAGGAGTGTCAAGTTCAACCAACTTTAATGATTGGTTTTTTAGTTATAATGATTGTTTTTTTAAGTTATAGTGTTTTTTTTTTTTTATGTTTTTCATTAAAAGGTGAGCATCCATAATTTATTAAAAGGTGAAATGTTGTTTATTCACATAAAACTTTAGGTTAATTTAATGACCTCTAGGGGTGGTTGCAACTATATACTTTTTATAAAGAATCGAATCTTATTAAGGTTATTATAATGCCTTGCCTTCATCCATTTGACTTGCTTCTTGTGATTGAGATTTGTTTTTCACACAAATTTATTTCTAATTTCCACTTGCTTTTTGTCATTGAGATTCTATTTCCACATACATTTATTTTCAGTTCATGGAATGAATTATAAAAAAAGAAAATATTATGGTGAGACTAACTCCACTTAAATGAAAGAGAAAATATTATGGGTGAGACCAACTCCACTTAAATGAAATATAGACATCTTATTCATGCAACCAAAATTCATATAACCAAAATTCATATGTTATTTTTTTAAAATGATTTTGGTTAACATGTGTAAATAAGGCTGCATGGTAGCGTAGTCCCTGCCAGATTGAATTGGGATAGGAAAAAGTAGCAGAGGCTGATGGAAACTGTAGCGGAGATGTGGCAAGCAACATGAAGCACAAGTGGTATCCATGCAGTAAATGACACATGGCCTCTAAAGCCCCATTTATTTTTTGAAAGCATAGAACATAATACAATTTGTGCATAGTGGAAGATAAAAATTTATGACGACACAAATATGAAAGGATATAACAAAGTAGTTTAGTTTGAAATGTATTAAATAAGTTACAAGTTCCTGGAAATTTAAATGCATTTGTCATATAGATTGGTGAAAGATAAAAATGTATGAGGACATAAATATAAAAGGAGATAAAAAAACAATTTTATTTGAAATATATTAAAAAATAAAACTTTGTTACATATTTGTGGAAATTTGAATGTGTTTGTCATATAGACTGGGATTGGGGCTCCTGCAGACCATAAGAGAAATATGTACAAGAAACATGACTGTAGAAAGAAGAAGTGGGCGACGATAGAGTGCAATACTTGAAAAATAAATAAATTGAAAGGTATCAATCTTTGGCTAGACATTTCTATTTAAAAAAGTGGAATAAGTGGGTTGATAAACAATGTAGGATGTGATCAGTAGACTTACAGTGATGGTACATATGACCCCTTTTTCTATTTGCTGGTGGATGCCTTTTCATTGATATCGTTGACGACTGCTGGAATCGTGGCAACTGGATGTTGCCTTTCTTCAACGACTTGCTTCAATTCCCTTTCGAGCCATTCTTCAATGTAGCTTCTCATTGGGGCGACGTTGATCTCATTCCGTATTTTTATGTTGAAAAGTTCATTTTTTAATTCCCCGAAGTCGATAGAAAGATTACGCAGAGCCTGAATAATTGACTAGCCAGTTGTCGATGTGATCTTGACCATATTCAAGGATGCTGTAAAACTTTTCCAAAGACAACGCCTTAAACATATCAACCTGTTTATCGAAGTCTTGCCTAGTTAAGGGCAAGGAGTTGACGATTAAGTTGGGGTCTTGGAAGTCGTTGGTCCTTCCAGCTAAGTTTATTATGGACAACCTTGTGAATAATTTTTCTTTCTTTGATATGGCTTATTCACATGACTGAACAATGAGATGCAGGTTCTTCACTTTTTCTTTCCAGCATGCATTTAATTGATCGATCTGGTTTTTGGATGGAAGATCTTGTTGTCTTCTTCTTGTTTCTATCATGTTGTTGACAATGGTGCCAAAAGGAAGGACCATGTTTAAATAGCAACGATCTTCATCTTTTAACTTCGCCTGCAAATGTTCGAGCAAACTATGTGCCTTGGCTCCAAGGGAAGTCATGGTTTGTGATGTTTCCCATGCCTCAATAACCAGTTCCATTCTTTTCTTGATATTATTCTCCACATATCCTCTACAGGATGCGAGGAGGCTGGAGGATCCTTTTATCTTGGCTGTAGGGGTTCCAGGCATGGCTATTGCCAAAGGATTGGCAAGCAATGGCATAGGAATCAAAGCCTCTTCCAATTCCTTGACCCGGTCCTTCAGTCTGGAATTCTCGGCCTCGATGCCTCCGATGGAATCATGAACTACATATCCGCTCGCTATGTGAAGTTGACAGATTTGGGACGACCGCATGTTCGCAAGGCTAACTTTTGAATGAGATATTCCTTTCTTATTTTTTACATTTTTTTTTTCAATAATCAATTTTTTGGATTGGTTGTCAAAAACAACACTCTGGAACATGAAGGATTCATCTTCGTCAAAATTTTCGGTACCAGATATGTCCATTGGACGACCATGTTGGAAGGCGTCTCCAGGCTGATCAAGGTAGTGGAGTACGCTATCCAAATCAGGCTGAAGTTCCATGTTCTCACTTTGAATTTCGGGCTCTTTCGCCTGTCCCACATTTTTTTCTCTTCTTGTCTACTGGAAGCTTGTGAGAACTATCAATTTTAGAGTGAGGAGGGTTGTTATCTCCTCCTCCGTTTGAATAACTCTGAGTTGCTTTGTTGCTGTGGTCGGCCATTGGAGTGATGCTCCAGGATGTCATACTTTTTGGAGTGCTATTCGTCGATTGAACACTCTTGTCACCAGTGCCTTTTCCAGGTCACCGGCATCAGAAGTAGGACCGTTGCCGCCAGTGTCTTTGTTTTCGGTCATGTGTTTTTTGAAAAAACAATTGTCGAAGACAAGTGTTTGTAAATGTTGTAGAATTTTTTTATCGGGGTTGAACCCTCTTAGGCTTTCAACATATCTCAGGTTCAAGTTGCTAGAATGGGCTGCGAATTCGTCAATTTTGTTGACGTTCTTCAACACGAAGTCCCCGACTTTCCAAGGCAGAGGAATGAACTGTTTTTTTCTCTTCTCTTGGAATAGATGCAACCAGTAGTTATATTGCCGTGCTACTTCTGCAACAAACATTTTGTCCGTAATGTGACATGGAAGGAGAGCAGGTTTTTCCCTGGAGCCAAAAATCCTTATCACAGTGTAATTATCCAAATGTTCAAGTGTTCCCTTCCTGTCCAAAAAACTGGTTGCCTGTTCAAATATGCAGGGAGCATCTTCTCCGAATAAAATTTTTTTGAAAATAGACACAAAGCCATTAAAAACTTCATAAAAACATTGAGAGGCCTTGTGCTTCCACAAGGCCTGGTACCAGAACATTACTGGGTCGAATTCCCAGTTGACATTTTTGGACAGAGACAGTTCTGGAAATTGGCAACAATCTGTTATCGCAAAAACTAGGTAGGATGACATATAAAATTTCTTTTCCCTTTTGAAGCTTGACAATTGGGAACATATTTCATGGGAAATTAACTTGCCCCAATAAAAAATGGCTTGTTCCTTGACTGTGAAATACAAAATATAAAGAGCCATCCAGGAAATAGTTGTTGTGGACTCTTGTCCCGTTATTCTTGTAAACAGCCAGGCAATTTCGCGGAATGGATTTCTAAATGAACTAACCTGCAAGCTTGTGATATCTTTAGGAACTACAATCGGGTCTTCCAATAAATGGGGCAAGAGGTCCAACCCATTATTATGCTTTGCTAGGAACTGTTTGGAATCTTCTCCTCTGAATGTCAATGTTGGCTCCGACAATCTTAACATCTGGCGGAAGACCTGAGGTGAAAAAGAAATAGAAGAGCAGTCCCGCAGTGGAATAATTATTTTGTCTGAAATAAATTTATCGGCGCACCAAGAGACCAAATGCTTACAATAAAAAAATTTAGGGACACATCCTGCACGAGCAATCCCAGAGGTGCAAATTACTTCGTTCTGGGTGACAGGGGTTGAGTAATAAGAATATGCCCTGGACCACTAGAGGTTCTGGTCCTCATGCCCGAAGATGTTCATTGTATCTCCACAGAACTGTTGTCGAGATGATGCCATAGGTTTATGAGAATGCTGGTTTGATCTAGAGGATGGTTGAAATGGAGAGTTGGAGTCAATAATGTAACTCTCCACAAAATGTTGGTTAAGTTCTTATGAATGGGAAAGCTCCTCGAGCCTTTCGGTAATTAATGACAATATGTATGGGTGGTGCATGATGAAATGTTAGCAGTAAAGCTTACTTATTGCATATTTAGAAGTGTGAAGGTGGCGAGTACGATGAAGAGCAATTAAGGATTGGAGGTTTCGTCAATGTGCCAAGCCGATGACGTGCGAATGACATTTCATGATTTTGAAATCAACACTCGGAAGGTATAATATAACCCCACACAAATCTTTGTTTAATGCGTATTAATAGGAGATCTCATCGAGCCTTTCACCCATCAATGACAATCTATACGGTTCCTGCACGATGAGATGTTAGAATTAAATGTCAGTAATTGCATATTTAGAAACAAGATATATATATATATTAAAACAATTTTTTTTATTATAGACAAGTGAGAAGGTCACAGAGACGGGGGAGAGCAAGGAACAAATGAAAAGGTCTGAAAAGCGGTTGGACATGAGTCAAAATAGGGTTACGGGGGATACTCAAGAGAGGCGAGTGTCCCATGGTCAAATTTTATGTATCATTTTTTTTTACTACAAAACGTGTAAAATGAAAGAGAGCATGATGGGGCAGTTCAACAGTCGGTTTGTATATTTGCGGAATTCCGGGAAAGTGTCTAAGTATGATTTTTTTTTTATTATAGACAAGTGCCAAGGTCAAGGAACGAATGGAAAGGTCTAAAAAGAGGTCGGACAAGATTCAAAATAGGGTTACGAGAGATACTCAGGAGAGGCGAGTGTCTCGTGGTCAAATTTTATGTATCATAATTTTTTTACTGCAAAACGTGTAAAACAAAAGAGAGTATGATGGGGCAGTTCAGCGACCGATTTGTATATTTGCGGAGTTCCAGGCAAGTGGCCAAGTATGGAATAGGGAAACGGTCGGTCAGACTCGTTTTTAGAATCGAGGATTGAAGATTTTGTGAACGGACCAACCCGACGACATAAATGACATTCCATGATGTTTGAAATTAACAGTCGGAAGGGATAATATAACCATCCAGAAATTTTGGTTTTATGTGTATTAATGGGAGATTTCCTCAAATCCTGGTTTAGCATTAACACTTGCTAATTACATAATTAGAAGTAAGATCTTATATATAATTGATAATTGCTAATTGCAAAAGGGCGTGGGCACAGGAAACAACGATTAGGAATTGGATATTTCTTGAACCCACCAACCCGACGATCCACGAAAGAAATTCAAAGAAATGGTGAAGTATGGAAAGCAAACAGACGGGCTACAAAATGGGGTGACAATAGTTCCACAGAAGACGTGAGGATCCGACGGTTAAATTGTATGTCTCAGAAGTTCTCAGTGAAAAATTTGTACCACAGAAGAGGGCATGATAGGTAGAATGTAATACAGAAGACGATATGATCTGAGTTCAGTTGCAAATTTGTATATCGCGGAAGTCACAGTACTGTTCCCAGGTCATGGATCAATAGAAGTCCAATATAGAGCCTGCCTACCAGGAATCCGCGGTTGGAGAAGTGACTGGGTATGGAATGGGGAAGCGCTCGATCGGTGTCGCGATATAAGAGCACGAGTGCAAACGTGAACCCGCAAGTCTGCCTACTCGCGCAACTAGACATTTTTGAAAAAATGAATAAGTGATGAGAAAGACAAATTCCAGGAAACAGACAAACATATATTTGTCTAAGCATAGAATACGGAAAATAAGGGCTAATATATTCACATCTGTAATAGATATCCCATTTCCTACCAAGATATATACTTGGAAAGAAGTGCGAAGGTGGTGGGCACATAAAACAATGACTAGGAATATGATCCATAAGTTTTCTTGGTTCTTGGTTGGATGCTTCCTCTGTCAATTTGTATATCGCGGAACTCAGAGTGTTGTTTGCAGGACACATAACAATATAATTGCAATTTTTTAGCCAACAAACCCGCCAGTCAGCCTGTCAATTTGTATAGCGCGGAACTCTGGATGTTTCTTGTAGGGAACAAAACTATAGATGACATGCTTTGCCCTTTAATATAACGTCTGTGACGCAAATGTAGTATGTAGCTTGTTTTATCACTTTTCCATCCGTAAACAATCACAATCTTGATCCCGCCAACCCTGGAGTCCGTCTGTCAATTTGTATACAGCGAAACTTCCTAGTGCTGTTTGGAGGACACAGAACAATAGAAGTGCAATGTTGAGCCAGCCAATGCGTAAGTCTGCCTGTCAATTTGTGTATCGCGGAATTGTGGGTGCTACTTGTAGGACACAGAAGAATATAGGCCCAATTTTGAGCCCGCCAGCCCGAGAACCCGCGATCCAAAAGTGGCTAAGTATGGAATGAGGGAGTCGTACATGAGGGAACCCTTGTCAGCCTATTTTGAAACTCGTAGCAGAGGTCCGGGTGCTGTTTGCAGGCGACGAAACGATGGAAGTTCAATATAGAGCCCGGGTGTCTGAATGGCTACTGGTTGGTCGGAGTCACATTTTCGGAAAAAAAAAACTAAGTAAAGAGAAAGAGAGAGTAGAGGGGGAAAAGAAACAACAATTTGGTCAAGTATAGAAGAGGGAAAAGAAGGTCCAATATTTTCAAATCTGCAATAGATATTCCATTTCCTGGCAAGATCTTTTTTGTGTGTTGCTGAATAAGTTGTATACATATTGCATATACTTGGAAAGAAATCTGAAGGTAGTGGGCACAGAAAACAACATCTAGAAATTTGAAATTTACTGAACCCACGAACTTGACGATCCTCCAAAGAGATGTCAAGAAATTGTCAAGTGTGGAAAGCGGTCGGACTGGCTTCAAAATAGGGTGACGTATTCACGAGGAGCTGTAAGGCCCAGCGTGTCAAATTGTATATATCATAACATTTTGGTGCAAAATGTGTAACACAGAGGAGAGGATGATGTGGGAGTCCAGAAGTAAATTTGCATATCGCAGAAGCCAGAGTGCTATTTGCAAGTCACAGAACAATGGAAAGTGAAATTTAGAAAAAGGGGAAGCACTCGGTCAAAATGCGTGAATCCGCCAACCCGCGCGGCAAGGCATTGTCGGAAAAAAACGATTAAGTAACTAGAAAGAGAAACTACAGGGTATAAGAGAGTGGGAAAATAGAAAGGCGGAGGGCAATTTTCGTAAGCGCTAATTGGTTTGAAATAAGCCCCATTGTTGCAAAACCATCATTTTCTAGTAATTGTCAGCAAATGCTTTGTTTAAGATTAGATTTTATTGCAACTTGTGGGTGTAAGTGTGTTCTTGATACATTCTTCCATGACTGTAACATATTAACTTAAATATTAAACTTCTTGCATTATGGGTTGTTAGCATTAAAGCTTAATAATTGCATGTCTAGAAAGAAGAATGATGATTTTGCTGCAACATTGTGATTTGGTATTACTATGTTCTATCTGCATTGTGCATAGAATTGAACATTGGTTTGAAACTATGTGTAATCCATTTTTTTGTTTGCATAAAATCTTGGTGGATCGACACAGTACATTGTCATATAATTGTTAGATGCTCCATCTTAGAACAAATTACCTAAGCAAATACAATATCGAACAACTACGAGACTACCGAACCATGCCAATGAGAAGAGGAGTTAAATCCAGAAAAGAAGCAACAATGAAGACTCCAAGGCAAAAAAATTTAATAGCAAATCCATTTAAAAAAGAAGAAGAACATTGAACACTGTACATCTATCCTTAGAAATTGGACCCAGTTCTTTGGGCCAAAACATTGAATGTATCTTCCACAAACATAGGCATGGGATCCGCAACATGCAGGAGCCATCGAGATGCTCTTCAACATTCATACAAAACTGATTACCATGTCTTTTTTTTAAGGAAATCCTTACATTTTTCTCCTCGATGGATCATCCTATGGTAAAATTGATAGTTCCGAGAAGCTTCTCGTGAGGAAGAAGACGAAAAACGTTGCAGGGAAAATGGAATAGCCCTTAACTGAAAGTTAGGACACACCAAGAAACTGCCTCTCCACAGTCGAAAAACTTCAGGGACACAGGTTGCACATGCAATTTCAGCGGCCCAAATTAGTCCATTCTGGGTGGAAGGAGATGACTAGTAGAAATATGCCTTGCACCAGTGGGAGTTTTGGTCCTCATTCCCGAAGATGTTAATTGTATATCCAGAGAACAGGACAATAGTCCCGCAATTGAATATTTTTTTGGCTTGAAATATATCTCTGGGAGCATCAACATATCATTTCCTTATAGTGAAAGTCTTCTGCCCATAACAGACTAATTTGGACCTCTAGAATTCCTACTTTCGAGCTGCAAAGTGGCTATTGCATTCAACGTCAGTTTCTTTTCTGAAACTCCTTTTGGTGTTGTTAGGACCACCATCACTGAGTCGGGAAGTTCCGCTTGTTATGGTTGATTTTAATTTGGGAACAGGAGTGGGAACAGTCTTTGCATTGCCTTATCGTATCATCATCCATCAGATCATCTTCTTCCAACTTAGAATCCATGGCATCAACCTTTGTGCCAGCCATCAATGCAACTGGGCAGGTTCTCTGAGTAGGCAAGGTTGCCTTGGAATTCTTTGGCTTGAAATATCTCTCTCAGTGTACGAAGGGACCATCTCCTTTTTTTCTCTTGGGCGGGGGGAGATGAGTAGTAAGAATACGCCTTGGAATACTGGAACCTCTGGCCATCATACCCAAAGGTGTTTACTGTATCTGGACATAACTGCTGCCACAAGTTAACGAGAATTTCTGTTTTCTCCAGATGATGTTTGAAATGAAAATTGGGGAGGGATAATATAACCCTCCACAAATCCTAGTTTAATGCGTATCAATGGAAGATCTCCTCGAGCCTTTCGCTGATCAATGACAATCTCCAAGGTTCATGCGTAATGAGCTGTTACCATTAAAGCTCACTAATTGCATATTTAGAAAAAAGTGCGAAGGTGGCGGTGACGACGAAGAGAAATTAAGAATTAGAGATTTCTTAAATGTGCCAACCGACTGGTGCATGAAAGAGATTGCATCATGTTTGAACTGAATACTTGGAAAGGATAACACTCTTCTCCGCAAATCTTGGTTTAATTCGTAGTAATGACAAATCTTCTCCAGCCTTCTGAACATTAATGACAAACTTAACAGTTCTTGCGCGATGAACTACTAGCATTAAAGCTTAATAATTGCATACCTGGAAAGAAGCACGAAGGTAGCAGTGATGGAAAAGAGCGACCAAGAATTGTACATTTCGTCCACCCGCCAACCCGCGAAACAGATTACAAGAAATGCCCAAGTATGGAAAGCAGTCGGGCGGGTTACAAAAAAAAAGGGTCAGAAGATATACCCAGGAGACGTGATGGGCCAATGGTCAAATTATATCTCAGTGACAGATTTCGGCCATCAATTTGTATATTGCGGAATTTTGGGAGCTGATTGTGTATAAGGGAATAGTAAAAGCGCAATGTTAAGAGGGCAATTTGTATATTGCGAAACTTCGGGTATTGTATATAAAATCATGGGACATTTGGAAAAGGGAGCAAGTAAACAAAAAGCAAAATCATACAAGATGAAGGGGAATTTGTTTGCGAATTTGTAAATTGCGGAAGTCCGGGTGCTATTTGCAGGCAACAAAATAATGGAAACACAATGTTCAACCTGCCTATGCGGGAACTCGCGATTCAAAAAGTTTGTTCAATATGAAACGGGGAAGCGGTCGGTCAGGCTGGTGATATAAAAGTAACAATGGAAATCTGAAGACGTGAATCCGCCAAATCCCGCACCTAGACATTTTCTGAAAAACGAGTAAGTAAATAAAGGGAAAGCAGAGGGCAAAAGAAAAAGCGGATGGCAATTTTCGAAAGTAGGAATTGCTGTAAGAAAGCACCATTGATGGTCTTAGACATGTTAATAGGTTCTTCAATCAAGGAATAGATACATCGAGTGATGTTTATAGTTGCCAGGATCTATTTGTATAAGAGAAGCGTCGAAAAGTTACAAGAAAATCAATTTTTGGATGTTTAAGTAAAGTTTTTGTATTGTTAGCTTCACTGCAAGTATAACAACGATGAATTTGAATTTTAATATTCTCTCGTTCATATGATTGTTCCATTAGACTTCACATAGTATATATTATTTTATTTCAATTTGTTTGCTAATTTGTAGATCGCAGAAGTCCGGGTGCTGTTTGTAGGCGACAAAAAAATGGAAACGCAATATTGAACCCACCTATTCAGTAACTTGCCTATTCGGAAACCCGTGAGCCAAAAAGTTTGTACAATACGAAACAGGGAAGCGGTTAGTCGGGTTGGTGATATAAAAGTAAGTGAAATTTGAAGACATGAATCCACCAACTTTCGCACCTAGAAATTTTTTGAAAAACAAGTAATACATACTAAATATGTACTTTTATAAAGTATGGACATGGGATTTTATAGATCATGTATAGATCTCACATTCCATACTTAGCCACTTTTTGGATCATGGGGTCTTGGGCCGGCGGGCTCAAAATTGGGCCTCTATTGTTCCGTGCCCTGCAAATAGCACTCAGAATTCCACGATATACAAATTGACAGGAGTAATTGCAGGCTAGATGGCTCAACATTGTACTTCTATTGTTCTATGTCCTCCAAATAGCACTCGGAGTTCCGCGATATACAAATTGACAGATGAACTCCATGGTCGACATGCTCAAGATTGCGATTGTTTACGGATGGTGATCCTTATCAACTATCTAACATTATGTAAAAACATTATTTTCAATACTAAATTATTAATATTAAATATTGATATTATACAATTTAATTACACAAAAAGTTTCTACAATATTAAACGGGGAAGTGATCGATCGAGCTGGTGATATAAAAGTAAGTGAAATCTGAAGACGCGAATCCACCAACTTCCGCACCTAGAAATTTTCCGAAAAATGAGTAATACATACTAAATATGTACTTTTATAAAGTATGGACATGAGATTTTATAGAGCATGTACGAATCCCACATTCCATACTTAGCCACTTTTTGGATCGCGGGTTCTCGGGCTGGTGGGATCAAAATTGGGCCTCTATTGTTTCGTGTCCTACAAATAGCACCCATAGTTCCACGATATACAAATTGACAGGCGGACTTGCAAGCTGGTTGGCTCAACATTGCACTCCTATTGTTCTGTGTCCTCCAAACAACACTCAGAGTTCCACGATATACAAATTGACAGACAAACTCCAGGGTTGGCGGGCTCAAGATTGCGATTGTTTATGGATGGTGATCCGTATCAACTATCTAACATTATCTAAAAACATTATTTTCAATACTAAATTATTAATATTAAATATTGATATTGTACAATTTAATTACACAAAAAGTTTGTATAATATGAAACGGGGAAGTGGTCGGTGGGGCTAGTGATATAAAAGTAAGTGAAATCTGAAGACGTGAATCCGCCAACTTCCGCACCTAGAAATTTTTCGAAAAACAAGTAATACATACTAAATATGTACTTTTATAAACTATGGACATGAGATTTTATAGAGCATGTACGGATCCTGCATTCCATACTTAGCCACTTTTTGGATCGCGGGTTCTCGGGTTGGCGGGATCAAAATTGGGCCTCTATTGCTCCGTGTATTACAAATAGTACCCAGAGTTCCGCGATATACAAATTGATAGGTAGACTTGTGGGTTGGCTGGCTCAACATTGCACTTCTATTGTTCTGTGTTCTCCAAACAACACTCAGAGTTCCGTAGTATACAAATTGACAAATGAACTCCAGGGCTAGCGGGCTCAAGATTGCGATTGTGTACGGATGGTGATCCCTATGAACTATCTAACATTATCTAAAAACATTATTTTCAATACTAAATTATTAATATTAAATATTGATATTGTACAATTTAATTACATAAAATTATTAAAGGATGTTAAATATCTTATTTAAAAGAAAAACCCACCTATTCAGAAACTCGCAATCCAAAAAGTTTGTACAATATGAAATGGGGAAGCGGTTGGTCAGGCTGGTGATATAAAAGTAAGTGGAAATCTGAACACGTGTATCCGCCAACTTCCGCACCTAGAAATTTTTCGAGAAACGAGTAATACATACTAAATATGTACTTTTATAAAGTATGGACATGATATTTTATAGAGCATGTACGAATCCCTCATTCCATACTTTGCCATTTTTTGGATCGTGGGTTCTCGGGTTGGCGGGCTCAAAATTGGGCCTCTATTGTTCTGTGTCCTACAAATAGCATCGAGAGTTACACGATATACAAATTGACAGGCGGACTTGCGGGCTGACTGGCTCAACATTGCACTTCTATTGTTCTGTGTCCTCCAAACAACACTCAGAGTTCCGCAATATACAAATTGACAGACGGACTCCAGGACTAGCGGGCTCAAGATTGCGATTGTTTACGGATGGTCATCCCTATCAACTATCTAATATTTTAAAAACATTATTTTCAAATACTATATTATTAATATTAGATATTGATATTGTACAATTTAATTACATAAAATTATTAAAGGGTGTTAAATCTCTTATTTTAAAAAAATGAAGGAAACAAAACAAAGGTGTTTTAAATTCTATCACTGCAAGCATAACAACAACCAATTTGAATTTTAAGGGCCTCTTGTTGATATGATAACACCATTGGACTTCGCACAATATATATTCATTTATTTCAAATTATTCCAGGAGATTAATTTTACCAAGTTCATTGATCAAGGAAAAGTGCTAAAACAAGCCACATACTACATTTGCGTCACAATGCTATACAAATTGACATGCGGACTTGCGGGCTAGTTGGCTAAAAAAATGCAATTCTATTGTTCCATGTCCTCCAAACAACACTCGAAGTTCTACGATATACAAATTGAAAGACGAATCATACAACCAAGAACCAAGTAAACTCCAAACAGGCCGCAAGCAATATCCCACAAGGTTCCATAGAGCAACACACATCGAACTTTGCATCAAACAATTTGATATACAAAGAAAACACGTCACGACATTGGTTTTCTCTTACATCTGGTATATGTTCCCACGAGAAAATAACTAGGGCCATCGGATATATGGGTTTTTCTGCCATGCTTCCCATTTTTGGACCGAACAAGCTTATGCACATGCAACTCTATAACGAGATCTGAATATCTCAAGCCGATGTTTCAATCCATGTCGAGTTCCTTTTTTTTTTCAATTAGGGCATCACGAAAATGCAGATACCATACCATAAATGTATAGTTGGAGACAAATTCTTATTTTATTCGGGCACCCGAAAGAAAATTGCAGAAATCCTATCATGGCTAAATAGTTGAAAAACAATTGTCGAATTTGGGCACCCAAAAAACGTGCAGGATCCTCCATCAAAGCAACAACCACCCACCATGTTTTTTTTCTTTTATTTGCACATCGAAACAAATATGCAAAATCCTCATTGGGAGACACAATAAAACATCAAAATAACAACATCGATTGCATTTGTAATGAGATTCTCAATTACTCTAGTCCGATGAACATTCATCTGGGTGTTGAAGAAATATTGCAGAGACACACTGCAAAATTCTTACTGGGAGATGTAAGAAAACATCAAAATGACAACATCGATTGCATTTGTAATTAGATTCTCAAGTACTCGAGTCCGCCGAACATTCATCTGGGTGTTGAAGAAATATTACAGAGACACATGAGATATTTTCGTTTCCTGCCAAAGCTTGATATGTTTTTTTTTTCTTCTCTCTCTTTTTTTTTTCTTCTTCAGCCGATATGCAATATTGCATTGTGCTCATTTAAGGTAAATTTGTTGTGTATCCGAAAGTCGCGCAACATGTAGACATTGCTTCCTTTTTTTGTAGGTATGCCTCATACGACAATTATGATAACCTAGGAAGCACATCTTGTAACAGAGGTTGCCTAATTGTACAATGCACGGTTGTGTTGCCCACAGTTCAGATGGAAACATTGAGGCAATGTCCATATATATATGGACATTTTTCACCGCATCACATACAATGAATTGTATCATCACTTATCAAAGTGGAAGCAGAAGCAGGGGAGTTGCATTTCGCACATACAGGCTCAAAGGGGGTCGAGTATGCATTCGTTGCAACGAAAACACCTTCAACCTGGAAACGCGAGCATAGGAATTAATACACTGAACAATATAATACACAACTGCAAACCCCCCCCC
>SNQJ01S0009723.1:68576-88228 GCA_010110895.2 Picea sitchensis | reverse complement strand
TAAAAAAAAAGATAAATAAATAAAACAAACCACAAAAATTTGGTGAAGGATATTTGTATAAGCAAAGTGAGGATGATTTTGTAGATGTATACGCACAATAGTTGTAGAGCTAGTTAGTTTCTTCAGATCATGTACTATGTTTTCTCGCAACTCTGTTACAAATGTTGCTTGGGTTGTGCGAAAGATCGTTTCTTTAACATCCCTTTTCTTTGTTATATTTTTGAATAACATAAGTGGAAACTTCCCTTTATGCAATTCTTGTTCCATTGACGAAAACAAATTTGAATAGGTATCGAACAATTGCAACTACAACATGGAACAATGCAATATTTGTGTAACTTACCCGAGATACATGCACATGCAAAATTAAAGGACAAAATTAGATATGGAAAATGGTACCATTGCCTTGTCATTGTCCAAATCTCCATCCTTTATATGGAGAATATGTTGCGAGCCAAGTTTTCTCACCAGTGTGATAGCTGCACCAATGGTTCTGATTCGGTAAATATCATTGCTCTGTTCAAGCTGGCTAATAGTTGTGTCCGGGACGAAACAATATTCTGAACAAACAGCGTGAATTTTTTCCACAATACTTGTTTCGTTGAGAGAAATAATCCGATCACAATCACCATGGTCATATACTGTTTTGGGCAATATATTAAAATTTGTAATGGATATCCCATTGCACGACAATATCTTTTCTGCATGTTTCTGGACAAGGTGTGTAGGAATAGTCAGCGTGACTGTCATCATGGCCTCCTTGTCTGTCACGTCAGTGCACATAATGGATCTATTTTTTTTTCCTTGTCCAAGTAGGTGCTATGGACGACCATTATGTCCCCGATGAACACTTGTCCAGTTCGGCGGTTGTTCAAGCCCTCTATTAATAGTACTTTGGGTGTTACAAGTCTAGACCCGGTGACAATTTTTGAACAGGAAAACTAAAGTGAATGGTAGTGTGCATTATTTTTTTTGTATTCTTTTTTCACTGGCACAAATCTACAAGTAGACGCATAGCTTCGATGAAATATGGAGCCAAAGTTTTTCAACCACACCTCTTAGTCTGCGGAACCTGCGCTATGTTCGACGTCTCGCTTGTACTTGTTGATACTTCTTGTGAACTGAAAACCATGTATTGCAGATGACATCAACATATTCACCATGCAATAGATGGATAAATAGCCAAGTATATTTGTTTGGTAAACATACTAGGAACATAATGTATGCATCTTTACCTTTGGCCTTGTCAGTTCGCTAATGTCTGAGATGACTGACTGCTCATGGCCATGTCACTATTCCAACTTTTTCTGATGCAATCATGTGTAGATGAACATCAGAAGGACTAAACAAGCATATGCATTGTATACTGTCCATAATAGTTCTTAATGTCACATGCAGGGTGGAAGGATATGGAATACAAAATAGGGTGTCAAGGAATATACTCAGGAAACATGAGTACCTGAGCATCAAATTGTATGCCTCTGATTTTTTGACTGGAAAAATGTGTAACAGTAAACAGGGCATGATGGCGGGGCACGACGGCCAATATGTATATCGCGGACCCCTAGAAGCCAAGGGAGAAATCTAGAACCCGCTAGCCCGACACCCACAATCGACAAAGTGGGCAAGTATGGAATAAGGTAGAAGCATGACCATAAATGTGAAACCGTTACTCCGCCAACCGACGCACCAAGGCATTTTCAGAAAGACCACTAAGCAGATCAATTAGAAAACAAAATGGATAATAGAAAATGGAAAAAGTAGAAATGGGGAGGGCACAAAGGCCCATTTCTGCTAAGTCCTCATTTTCTAGTCTAATATTATATGCCGCCCCTTGGTTTGTATATTTAATTTACTAGCATAGTTGGTATACATTTTTGAAGATTGTACCATAGAACCCTCTGCTATTGGACATAACAATTCATCTTCCTGTCCAACCAACTTGTTTCTTCCAAGGTATCAACGCCGAATATACAATGGACATGAAGGCAAGTTAGTATGAAGACAAACATGTAAAAGAAAGAAAAACAATTCTATTTATTCCAATGTAACAAAAAACAAAATACGATCCACATGAGAAAACACAGAAAGATACGTAGTATATACATACAGNGAACAAGCACAACAAATATACAGACAGTAAATGAAATACTGAACACTAGAATATGAAATAAGAGTACAAGTATCCACCTCTGTAACTCCTCATCTACATTCCCGCCAAAGAGCCCATCGTCCTCTCCAGCTATTCTGTTTGTTTAAATGTAGCAATGCAGGAAAAATACAATGGACATGAAGGAAGTTAGTATGCAGGAAGACATGTAATGAAGATAAGTTATTATGTAGGAAGGTACGCAACATCTACATACAATAAACTAGGTGAACATATATATAGACAATAAATGAAATAAAAAACAACGCAATATGAAATAACAGTACAAGCATGTACCTTTCTATCTCCTCTTCAACCGATGCAGTCAAGACTTTGTTGTTTTCTCCAGCTATTCTGTTTGTTTGAATGTGGGAATGCACAAAATACAATGAACATGAATGGAAGTTGGTATGCACTAGAGAATAAGTAATATGTACATATAGTAAATGAGACTCAACGAATAGAATAAAATATAGGCAGAAACATGAACCTTTGCGCTTCTCCATCCATAGCTGTAAATATATAATTTTTTTCCTTGCCCAAAATATATTACAAACCACAAAATATTACGAAATTGCATGGTCATAGCTAAATTATTTTTGGTTTTCCATGGAAAAGTATCCAGATATGCTTCCACCCATGGAAATACATGTTCTTTATCCTCTACACAGACTGTTGTGCCCACGATACAAGATTTTAGTTTTCCATGGAAAACTACCCAGATATGCTTCCAGACAGGGAAATATAATTTTCAGTATCTTTGTTGTACATATCATATCTCAAGTACAAGACAAATTGTATTGTGGTCACAAAAGTTTGTGTAGAGGATAAATAACATGTATTGTCATATGGGCACATTTCACCATACATGGTTTATAAGTGCAGCTTGCATATGTTTTATTTTAACAAAAAAACAACGGATATTGCAGGGGCTGAACACTGTAAAGCGCCCAAATAATAATAATAATACATAAAAAAAAACATCTCCAACTGTCGACGCAGGACCCTAACCCTGCAAAGCCGAAGCAAACAAAAGAAAACAAAAATCACCAAACCAACGAGAAAGCATGAACAAGCCCAACCGCAGCCCTAGGGGCCCAAATTGTAAACTTGAGCCAAAGAAACACAACCAACAACCGACGAACCAACGGACAAGCAACAACCACTGAACCAATAAACAACATATGTATCTCCAACGATTACGAAACTGCAGTCAAAGCAAAGAAGGAATCGAAAAATCGGAAACATATGACGAGCATGCCAGTAGAAATAAACAAACATTCTTACTTGCAAACTGCAAACATTGAACAACAAAGAAGGAATAGAAAATGAAACCATGGCATGGAAACTTACTCTGAAACGACGAAAGGCAGAAGCACAGGTTGAATTGTGAACCAAACAACAACAATAAGCAACAACCGACGAACCAACGAAGAAGAAGCACTCATCGAACTAGTAAACAATGTATGTAGCTTCAACGAGGACGAAATTTCATTCCAAGGCTAGAAGAAGGATGAAACATACAATGCCTATTCAACTAGTGGTGACAACAATATTGTCCAAAATCACTGCAACATTGTATGGAAAATTTCGAGGAAAAATATACTCCGAGAAGCGTATTTAGATAAACATTTAATGTTGTCAGGCTGTCTAAGGGCCTCGCGGTATGCAAACATTTAAGCTGTTGGGCCTGTTGGAGGACCTCGCGTCATGTAAACATTTAAGCTGTCAGGCCTATTCAAGCACCTCAAAAAAAGTGTCAATACATTTGAATACAAATACAAAGGAGTAATAATAATAATAGTAGCACAAATAAAAAGATAAATCACAATACAAGGTTATAAACTTTGGAATTATTGATCACTATAAACCTTGGATATCTAAACATTTCAATATGATTAGTACAAATAAAAAAGTACCGTACATGATAAAACTTTGGATATGGCAACATATAATTCATTGGGAATAGCGAAGCTGGCAATAAGACCTCAAATCTATCATCCAATCAGATCATAACATATATATATTTTTTTATTATATAAAAAATAATGCTTTTAGTTCACTATGCCGAACATTAGAAAGTATGCAAAAATTTATAGTGAAACAACAAACTAATATAAAGTCAACGAATTATCGATTGTTATAGTCCCTCTACGCCTTCGGCAGAGACTAATAATGTTATTTTCAATCTGCAATGAAGTAAGTAGTTTTTATATTTTATAAACATAATTCTTCAATAAAGAAGTTATATAGTTATAATGAGGTATTTATTTTATCAATTTTGCACTATATTTGTATTTGGTCTCACTCATATGAAATGGTAACATATGTTTTTTTTTTTCCAAAACAAAATTTTCACTTGTATTATATTTGGATCTAACCAAAAGGATACAAAATAGTGCCCATACAAAAATATATGACTGTGCCTTGCATACTCAATAGATATCATATGCATGTCCATACATTAAGGAGGAGATCCCATAAAAACTGGCAGATATAGTTGAAAACATATCAGTCTATAATCACTAGTCTAAGAAGACAAAACATAGATCTATACCTTCATGCTAGAGGGGTAGCGAGAGAACAAAAGAATATCAACAGTGCAAAAAGCTAAAATAGAGATATACATTGAGTAGGACTCTCTAGTCCATTTGTCTAGAGTTGATATGCCAAAATACCAGTATGTTCCAGTATGGCCCTTTTGGATAGGATATCTGCCTCCGCATTTAGTTCCTGTATATATGAGAGAAGTTTATCTGTGTGAATGTCTAAGTGAGATCAATGATCCTATATTTCCAACATTCCAGAGCCACAACTTGAAGCTTTCCTTTTTTGTTTAACTAGTCAATAATGATTTTGGAGTCTCCTCTCACATGAAGATCCAAAATATTATGACAAGAAGCCAATAATAGGGTGACCCATATGCCAAGAAATTTAGCCTTTGTGTTTGATCCTATGCCACAATTGAAGGTCCAAGTGATCCAAGAGCCATCACAAAGATGAATCTTCCCGCCCGCTCCACAGTGCTTTCCCAAATTTTGTGAAGCCCCTGTCGAACCAAGCATTATTTCCACTCAATTGAGTAAGAGATTGCATGAAACGAGGAGCAATAATCTTCTTTAACTTTTCAGATTTCATCTCCCCCAAGATTCATAAACATACAATGTTTATGGAGGCAGTTAAGTTTTCAAATATTGCCTTATTGCGAGTGAGCCAAACATACCAGCAGACAATAACTGGTAGATGAGGTATGGTGGAAACCCATAGAGACCAATTCTCCAAGAAGTCATGCAAATTTATACCCTTCCACATCAATTTTGGATTTAGGACTGATAGGATTTTATGCCAAATCGATTTGGTAAAAGGACAGTCTAAAAAGATGTGGGAGATTGTTTCAGAGTTGTTGCGGCAAACGAAGCACATATTAGGACCCAACCAACCCCGATGGAGTAGAATATCCCAAGTTAGAATCTTGTCATTTGCAGCAAGCCAGATAAAGAGCTTTAATTTTAAAGGAAGAGCCCAATGCCATAGTTTTTTTCGCCAACCTATGAAATTTTGTAACCAGATAGTAGATGAGATGGCATTACAAACATTCTTTACAGTCAATAGAACAGAGTTGTCCACACCATTCCAAAGGATAGTATCTTTCGCTGAATGAAGACGGATCCCCGCACCACTTACCGCCGAGCAATAGGATGTCCATTCTTGTGCTAGTGTGCCTGATAGTCCCAGCTCAGTACTAGATTTCCAATTTGTGCAAGAAAGCATGTCGTCAGGGATAGTTTGTGCTTGAAAAGGGAAGTAAATTTTTGAAAATTTGAGATGTTCCAGTAAACCCGGTGAGAGGCAAGCCTTTGAACCAAGACCCAATATCGCATCCTAGCCAATGTGAATTGCAAGTCCCGAACCAGGTTTCCAGCATAACCAGTGATGAATAAATTTAAGATTTGTTATAAGTGATCTACAGATCGGTGAGGCGTTGTTTGTACAAATAACTGGAAGTCTGAGCCATCGAGTAAGAGAAAGAAGAGTAATATATTTCCCGAATATGATACAGTGCCAAATACAATCCTATGTTAAAACACGCCAAAGAGTTTTTGTCGCCAATGCTTGCTTGAAAAGAGTAATATTGCGAAGAGCCCATCCGCATGCCGCCTTTGGCTTAGCAAGAAAATTCCATCTACAAGGAGGAAGAGGATGATGTTTTGCGTTGCCAGACCATAGAAAAGAAAACATCAATTGTCTTATCTATTTCAAAATGGAGGGAGGAATATTGGCAAGAGCCATCCAGTATACATCCTGGCCTTCCAACACTGATTTTAAGAGACAATATCTCCCACCCAGAGTGAGCCAACGATTGCACTAGTGTGCAATACGATTCTCAAATTTTATCAGCAACCAATTCCAATCAGCTGTTTTGTAGCAGTCTGGCCTGAGGAAATAACCAAGGTATATAAATCCCTATGTGAGCTCTTGATAACCAAAAGGAAAGATGGATTTAAATATTTCTAAGTCAATCGCCAATAGACCAGAGTAGTGGAAGGTGGATTTTTTTTCATTTATCTGAAGACCGGAAGCACAACATAAGAGATTTAGGATTGATTTGATTACCTTCCATTCTTTTAAGTTCGCTTTAGTGGCAATAATGATATCATCCACAAAGAAAAGGTGTAGCACTTTAATCAGTCTTGATACCTTAATGCCAGTGAGAAGCCCCTCTCGCTGTCGCATCTTGAGTAGAATACTTAGACCTTCCAAAGCCAATATAAAAAGCAGTAGGGAGAGAGGGAATCCCTGTTGCAAACCTCTTTCATTTGTGAAGAAGGATGTAGCTTCTCCATTGACCAACACAACAATAGTCACACTAGTCACGCACCCCATGATCCAATTTTTGAAAAGATAACCGAAACCAGATTGCAATAAAATCATTCTAAGATAGTCCCAACTGATACAGTCAAAAGCCTTTTTTAAATCCAGTTTTAAGATCAGTGCTTGTAATTTCTTGTGCTTGATGTTGTGTAAAACCTCTTGGGCCGATCCAGTTGCATCAAGTATTTGCCTTCCTTTGATGAAACCCAACTGTTCCTCCGAGACAAGACAAGACATAAAAGGTTTGATCCTCTCGGAAAGGAGTTTTGTGATAAGATTATAACAGAGATTGCAAAGTGCGATAGGAAAGAAATCACTGAAGGTGTTGGGATGATTTGATTTTGGAATCAATGTCAGAAAAGTATAATTTAGAGCATGAGAAACTGTACCTCTAATTCTGGAGTTTTGAACGAGTTCCCAAAGATCATCACTGATCAGGTCAAAAAAGTGAAGGTAGAATTCAACTGTCTAGCCATCCAGACTTGGAATTTTGTCTTTTTTGAAGGTGTTGAGCGCCTTCCAGATATCCTCTTTTGTGCAAGGAGTGTAGAGTAGTTCTGCCTCACTATCACTGATGATTCTTGGATAAAGACCAGTGATTGTTGCTTGATCAATAAAACTTGTAAGTCCTTTTTCTCTATAGGCATTTTTAAAGTGATAGTGTGTCGCATCAAGGAGATTTTCCTGTCCAGTGATAGAGACAACATCATCCGATTGAATCTCTCAGATATGCTTGGAGTTCCTTCTGTGACTCACATAATTGTGAAAATACTTTGTATTGCTGTCGCCACAATTGATGTAGGTGGCCTGACTTTTTTGTCGCCAACGAGCTTCCTCAATTAAAAGAAGATTTATCCATTCTGTCTCAAGTAGTTTTAAGCTTTGTTGAAGATTAATGAGCTCACTACCCTGAATCTCAAAGATTTCAATGATTAGATCATGTATGTTCTGTTCAATCTGTGACAATCTATCAAATGCATTTGATAACTGCTGTCACGCCCAACATTTTACTTTTGTTTTTAGAAGTTTTAATTTCCCGGTGAGTCTCCGCTGAAATTCCAGTTCATCTTTAAAGCTTTTATCAGTCCATACATGCATGACTAGTCGCTCAAAAACTGGATTCCCCAACCAGATAGAATTAAACTTGAAAGGGTAGGGAGAGTGATGAGAAAAAGAATCAAGTTGTAGAATAATGGGAGCATGATCTGAGATGAATGGATATGCGACCCAAGTTCTATATCTGTCGACATGTTGTAGAAGTGATTCTGATAAGAAGAATTGGTCAATTCTCTTAGAGATACTCACTATACCAGATCTTCCATTTCTTAAAGTGGGGACCATCTCAGCTGGAAGGATATTGATCAAATTGTTTTGTTGGAAAATAACACTGTATTGTAAGGCCGCTGCATCAATGGAGGTGCTTGATCCCTAAGTCTCGACAGATGATAAAGTAAAGTTGAAATCCCCCACCATGATGAGATTTGGTTTAGCAAGAAGACCAGAGGCCAAAACCTTTAACCAGAAAGCCAATTTGTCAAAGCAAGGTCCATATACATTGAGAATGTTTAGCTGTCGCTTGTTGGCGCAACAGGTGCCTGTCAATAAGATTCCACCACAACAAAAAAAAGCCTTTAGATCAAAATAGATAGGATCCCAAGCCACAAGTAAACCACCCGAAGTGCCCACCGAGTTTACTACACTAACATACCATTTTGGCTTTAACCCATTGATAAAATCACGTGAACGTTGTTCATCCACTAGAGTTTCTTGAAGAAAAATAATGGTAGGGTGAATTGTATCAATCAATCGCCGAAGAGAGGCCTTTTGAAGGGTGCCTCCAACCCCATGAATTTTTAGGGACAAGAGTATCATGGACGTGACCTGGCTAGGGATTTAATGCCTCTAAGCACCCCAAGGTCAGTCAAATCCACAGATGGAATAGTAGAAAGTGTGACAGTAGAGCAGGCTTTCCTACGAGCACTGCGGTTTTTTATAAGCGAGGTCTCAAGACCTATGCCACGTGACCAGGAGAAATATTTATTTAAAGGGTCTGTTGTTGGGTCACGACAGGAAGAAGACGATATATCTTGTAAATCATTGATAGTTGATTTACCTAAAAAGATAGGAAGTGGGACCGAAGGGTGCAAATCCACAGGAGGAGGGTTGGAGGAGGTAAAACCAATACTGCCAATGACCTGTATCTACAGAGAGGAAGGAAGAGAAGTAGCCCCAGTCATAATATTTATATCAGTGGATAGAAAAGGGGAGGAAATGGTGGGGACCCCACCTGTTCTATGTGGGAGGGAAGAAGAAGGAGCTTCAAATATGGGTGTTAGAATGGTAGCAGGAGGATCAATTTTTATGGGTTCAGAAGCCACAGGTAGTAAAGAGGTAGTGTGGTTTCACGACGTGGGTAAACAAGAATGATTAGGTTTGAGACCTGTGGTAGCAGAGGTATCTAAGTGGTGTCGCTCCCAAGAGAAAAGAGTAAAATACAGTGTAGAGCATAATTGTTTTAGCTTACCCGTGAGCGAAGAGGGTGGAGTCAGTAGTATTTTAGAAGAATCCATGTGATCCTCGGTCCCCTCGTCCATAAATCCGTCAAAGGCTGGTGTCTAGGAGTCCACCCCCGAAGAATCATCCCTAGGCTATTTGCAGAGATAGGATCCTTCAGATTCCTCTTCTTTCGAGGCTCATGTACAGTCGTGCCAGAGGTGACCCATTTGATGACAATTTGAGCAACGAAATGGAATACCAAGGTAATCCAGTCGCCGAGTCACTGAGCGGCCACGCCAGAATATGTCTAAGACTTCCGGGAGCCCAACATGTATGTCCAGTTCGACCAAGATCCTTGCCATTCTTCTATTAGATCTCTTTAAGAGCTTTGGACCAGTACAAATAAAATTTCCCAGTTCATTTCCGATGGCCTCCAGTGCCTTCTCCGTCCAGTACTGTAGTGGTAGTCCGGGTAGGAGTACCCATACATGTCGAAAGTGGAAGGAGTCTGTTGAAGGGTTAAAAGAAACCCTCCACCTTTTGAGCATCATACTGCCACTTCCCATGGTCTAGAAGGTGTCCAGTATAAGCTGCGAATCTTCAGGAGTGCAAAAAATAAAACCAAACCAACCAAAGGATAAGGATATGAGCTCTGACGCATATCGAAGAATAGGAAGCGGGTTATCTAAAATCCATTCCGGTAGCAAGTCAAAACTAAGAGCATGGTATGAGAACCTGCCCACCAGACCGCAGAGGGAAAGCTGAACGCTTTCCTCTAAACCCACATCCGAGCCCATTATCAAACGCCACTTACTCTTATTTGGCTTCCACAGTCTGTTGTTGCTCGATGGTTTGGATTTCCACGACTGTGTAAACTGGGCACGTTATGGTAAAACCTTTGTTTTCCTCTTGTCTACGCGACCAATATAGGATATCAGTCCAGGTAGTGGAGAGGTAGTCGGGCGCATGTCTGTGGTAGGAAGGCGGGGTGGAACAGTGTGCAACACAGTTGTTTGTTCTGCCACCTTTGGTAATGTGTTGAGAGGTGAGGATGAAGTTACATGTGGGGCATCCGGTGAGGGGAAGAGGCCGACACTCTTTCATAGGGCTTTGTCAGCCGCACTCAGTAGTGCACTGACCTTAGCCTCCATTGGAAGGTGTTGGAAGGTCTCTTTAGAAGGTGCCACCTCACTCTAAGAGTTAATGATGAGTAGGTTTCAAAGCAACAAAACTAGTGTAAGGATTATATAAGAGGCAAAAAACGTCAAGTCTGTAAGGGCTTATAGTTAAAATGCCAGAGAGGGAGTACAAATAGTATGGCAGATGTAGGTGAAAAGGGTGAGATAAGATAGTAAGGTGAACAAGTGGAGGATTTTGTTGCGTGTTTGATAAAACTAGAGGTGATCCAATAGTAATGGGAGGTGTACCGATGCTATGAGCAATAACTAAACCAATTGTGTTAAGATCTAGTTCAGAGAGGAGGAAAGCAATGGTCAAATCACCCTAGTGTATCGAGTGTGAGTTTAGGTATGGCCAAAGTAGTATCCAAAGTGTTTGAGACACCAGGTTCCAATGTTCTCCATTTTGAATAAGACCTGCAAACATCCGAGAGAAACCATTTAAATCCGACACTGTATTTCCTATCCTAAAAAAAACATAGAGTCGCCATTAACGTCGAGCTTCCTCCTTGCCATTCAAACTCCCCCCCCCCAAAAAAAAAAATACTTCAGATGAAGCTACATTTTGATTTAGAAAATCTATAAGAACAAGTTTTTTTTATTAAATTGGAGGAAGAAGTTTAGTTAAAAAAAAATTCAAATGGTAACATATGTTATATTTGTATTTGGTTTCACTCATATGAAATGGTCCACTTGCATAAGTAAAATAACCTATATATAAAGAGTGAGGATAACAACACCCTACTTTACCAACTAATTAAACCAATTAACAATTATATTATACATATAATTTACTATAATTTTTTAAGGAATTTCCATAATATCTTTTAACTATTTCCACTTATCATAATGTGCCAAATGTATTATAATTAACTATAATTATAACTAAATATTTAATAATTAATGTCACCCATCGGAGACCATACAAAATTATTTAATACTAAAAATAAAAACCATTTATGTCACCATGTCAATTTCATACCCACTCATGTAACCATAACACCCCACTCATACCACATGAGAAAGTTTCTTAATCATCCCTTCCTACAACTTCATTAATACTACACATGCGTATTCACAATTTTTTATAATTTATATAAACTTAATGCAAGAAGACAATTTTGTATAATTATATAAATTTAATGCAAGAAGAGAAATCCATAAAAATATATATATATATTTTTATTAATGAGGATAAGAATAATAAGAATACTATAATCAAAATCAATGAGGTATAAGCAAAAAATTCTTTCAAAGTATTTAGGAATATTTTATTTTCAAATTCCAAGTCAATTAATCTTTGTTCAATATTTTTATTTGTGAACTAAAAACACTAATATTTTTATTTGTGAACTAAAAACACTTTGCTCCAACAATCCAAATTTCAAATAAAACAAAAGGTACACTTTTATAGTTGAATGATCCCTTCTACACCAAACCCTAATATTTGAATTGCCATCTTCTTGCCCTCTATTTGTTTTACAAATGAATTGAAAGTTGATGTTCAATGTTTCAAGCATTAAATCGTTATTGGTGTTTTTTTAAGAAAACAAAACATATATTGATATTTCAAATAGAAATCAAATATACATAATGTCATGTATTTAACACTTTCAAAAAGTAAAAATTGAATTACAATTTCATCGTAAAACCTATAGGTCTCCTTTATTATTATTATTTTAGCTAAGTTTGAAGTTTAGAACAACAACAATATATAACAAAATTGAAAAAACTAGAGATAAACAAGAACTTCCACCACAACTAGCCATCTAAAAATCTGTTTCTAAGATTAAATAGAGAGAATTATGTCTCGAAGAGCATGCCTCTGCACTTCTTCCACTAACTTTATCACCCATGTAGTCTTAAAGCTTCTTTAGATAATAGATCTATTTTCATGTTGAATTCCTTATATACATGTTGGAAATAAAGGAATGCATATTGAACCCTTTTCTGATTCTATAATGAGATTTAATAAAAGATTTTTGAACTTATAATTTCCATTAGCCCATTCAATAATGAGTTCAGAATCGCCCATTATCTAAAAACAATTTATATATCTTTTTATAACAATTTTTAACATCAACCAAAGGACAAACATTTATGTTTTTTTGTTAGCTCCAACCCCAACAACAACCCTTAAAGAAATAATGTGGTTATTTGCACAAAATATAATTCTTCCTAGTCCACATGTACTTGAGCTACATTGACAAACACCATCAAAATAGACCCATGCCTTTGATTTATTAATCTAAAAAACCTTCACATTTCTTTGACACTTATTTTTCATCGGTTTCTAAATTCCTCCATATGCATATATCTAACCTTGTGACTAACTTGTATTGGTAAGATTTCATTGCTTTGAAATATCATCTCATTTCTTGCCAACCATATTGCTCATGCCATAGTACAAGGTAGAGATTTATGGTTAACCAATATTTTATCCTTATGCTAACCTTCAAAGCACTTTACAGTAGAATTATCTTCCCAATTGTCATTCCTTCTATTAGTTTTAGAGCCTCTCCCTATATTTCTTTAGTACAATGTCAAAAACTTGTACATACATACATATATACATGTGTCTGTATAACTATGTGTGTACACACACACACACACACACACACACACACACACACACACACACACACACACACACATGTATACATGTGTGTGTGTGTGTGAAAGATAACTTAGATGATGAAAGGTTTGAGGGGCTCTCTCTTTGATATAGTCTCTAGTTTTTTCTCACGGTCAAGTTAGGGTTTCACCCTAGAAACCCTAGATGTTGTGATTCCCTCTCGATACTTTTTATATGTTATCATAGATTTTTTCTTTGATTTAGGGGTCCTTTATATTTGTAGATTATGTGGCCGCATTATTGGTTGAGATCCTTTCAGGGGCCAAGTTAAAACATTGTCAATTCTTTGTTTTGACTTGATAGGGAATGCTTGTAGAGATTTCTTCATTTCTTCGTGGCTTTTAATCTATGATGGGAGCAAGGTAAAGGCTCCACCACTTATTTTCTCCAATTCATGGACTCGTAGCTGGTCTCCTCACTTGGATCAAGGTTACCTCGCTTAAATATTATGCTCAAGTTATGAAGACAAGGAAGAGTCCACCTATGGCTCTACCCATCTATGGAAAGCGTCTCTAGGTTTGGGTTTATTTCTATCATCTTAGGGTTTCCATGGCACCTCAAAATAGTTCTAGGGATTCAGTCTACTAGCCTAGGCGTTTTCATGGAGAAAGCGGTGGAAATTCCAAATACCTCATTTGATGATTACGATGAAGTTGGTTTGAAACTCAATTTTTACAAAGAGCATGGACTTATTTTTCTTCACTGAGCATGAAGAAGGCCATAATTAATGCAATCAACTAGAGAGAGCCAAAGAAAAGAGACAAGTGGGTTACTCAGGCCAAATATAGGACCAAGGATGAAAAGTCCAAGGTTTCAGCTAAAGATATTCTTCCAATAATTCAAAGAGAAAACTAATATGATCCAACTCCCCCAGAAATAGAGGACGTAGACATTGAACTCTCAGGCATCGAGCATGAATCCATCCATAACTATGAGTGACTCTTCTATTATTATGGTTGAGTCTATTTGGGCATGATTGAATCAAATCAAGCATGAACTTCCCCCCTTTTCCCCATCAAAGCCTACTTTAGCTTTTCTTTTCCACGGAAACATTGGTTCATTTTTTGTTTAATCCACCACGGTATTACGTTGCTAATGGGAATCAACGAGTGCGTCATTTTGAAAAAAGAAAATACTTGTTCTTGCAGGAACTCACAATAAATAAATCATTCCTATATTTCAAGAATTATGTTTTACTCTATATTCCCCCCACCCCCACTCCCACCCCCATATAGAGTATAACATAATATGTTTTACTCTATATTTCCCCCGAGCCCCACCCTCATATATGTTTTACTCTATATGAGGGTGAGAGTGGGGATGGGGGAAATATTGAGTAAAACATAATATTTCCTCTATGAAGATGGGAGTGGGGGATATAGAATAAAACATAATATGTTTTACTCTATATTTCCTCCCACCCCGAAATAAAATTCTCACACATTTATATCATAAAAAACACTTCAAAAGAACATCAACACATATAAGTAATGATAAAAAATGTGATAAAAACCCTTCACATCATTTCAAAATAAGTAAAATGTAACATAACCAATACACATTACAAAATCTAAATAATAATATACAAACAAAATGCAAATTCCTTACATTAAAAAAAAAAAAAACATAACATATTAAACAACAACGCAATTTAATAAAAATAACACAATTTAATAAAAATATTGTAGACTTAAATAATACAAAGACAAAGACAAAGACAAACTATCATACTAAAATATAACAAAAGATATATTTGTGAATTTGAGTGGATATATTATCATATATTGCACTAAATCCAAAGTGAGTGGATATGTGAGTTTAAGATGAGCTCGCTACCTTGGAAGATATATTTGTATATCGATCTATTTGAGAAGATATATTAGTGCCAAGTTATAACACACTACAACATTTGAGTGGAGATTTATTAGTGGCAAGGTAATGCTTCATAAATAAGTTTGCATCGTTTTAAGAGAATATTCAGAAACCGATAGAAAATAAAATAATAGGGTTGGAGAATAGGTTGTAGAAAATGGAGATTAGATTATAAGAAATGGAAAAACAATGCCCAGAAAATAAACAATCAATTTAAGAAGGAGAGGTTGAAAATCTAAAAAATCTCAAAGTGAAGAACAAGATTAAAGATCTAGAAGAAAAGTTCAATGATCCATGAGATCACATTCACACAAAGAAAAATTGTTGCATGAATCACCACTCTATGTAACCTTGACCTCTGGATGTTTTTAAAGACCTTGAGCTCGTCTTGATATTCAACCTCTACGGGGAAGTTGTTGATTAAGGTTGGTTGTCATTGATGTCAACCCTTGAAGAAAGCCCCATAGCACAAAGGTTTGGGTAATGGACCCAAGATTGTTTGATGTAAATATGACTCATTATTGTTTTGTCATGGTTTATAAGAATTAAATATGGATGAACTTCAAAGTGGTCCCCTTATGGTGAAAGCCCTCACGGGAAGACTCTTTGCGGAGTAAGAGAACCCATGCTTAATTGTGGAATAATGAGATGAAGGATAGTGAATTCGTTAGGGAAAATATCCTAGATGGATAGTGTTTGTCATTCCATTTCCAGTGGTATGTGGAATGTCACATAACTCCTCACGGTTAGAGAGTTATGACCATGTGAAGTTGGATAACCTAGGTTTGGGTAACATACCCAAGTTTGTTTGATGAATAACGACATGATTTTTGCTATATTTGAAGGTAATACTATTCTAGATGGATAGTACATGTCATTCCATTTCTGGTGGTATGTGTAATGTCACATAACTCCTCACGGTTTGAGAGTTATGGCTTTACGAAGTTGGAGGACCCTCATATGTCATCTAGAAGCCCCAAAAGGTCAAAGTAGTCAAAGTGGTTTAAGAGATTTTAAAAGGTAAATACTAAAGTGAAGTGATGAGTGTATCATAATTCAAAGTGAATACAAAATAAATTATTTCAATAATGAATTTAATGGAGAAATTAGAAGTGGGTTAACCCTAAAATAAGGAAAGTGGGCCAAGTGACCTAGAAGATGTTTTTAAGGAAGCTACAGGGAGAGTATAAATAAGAGACATGGCTCTCTCATTTTAATTACACTTGAGCATATTGAATATCTATAAGTGTCTAAGGTAACCAAGGATATCTAAGCCGAATTTCTGAGGGAAGGTGAAGAAAAGAAGGCCGAAATGCAAGGAAGGATAAATTCTTTTGATGGTGCTTTCTAAGGTATGTTATTTACAGGTCATCTCACCATTTTCGCTATAACCTGTTTTTTTATAATTATTCAGATCGTGAAATTTCTATGCTATTGAGAAAATATACCCAAGTATCTATGGTAAAAAATTCATCTTGTGGGTTGTTGTATTTTTGGAGTTACACTCCGTGGAAAACAGGGTTTGTGGCTAGTCCCGAAACTAGTCAAAAACATGTGTTTCGGGTAAAAATGTCATAACTTCTTCATACAAATCCAAATTCAGTGAGACCAAATGTGTTGGTTAGGTTACAGTCTGTAGTATGCTGTGTAATAGTTTCATATCAATTCAATGAATATTTCATGTGGGGCACGCTATACAAGGTCGCTCTCTAGAATAAGCCATAATTCAACAAGGTGTGCCATTTTTGCTATAACTCCTTTTATGAGAGGTTCCAAGTAGTAAAAACTGGAGGAATTGCATAAAATACACTCAAGAATATTGTGTATCTATTTCAGATATTTATACATTATAGGTTCAAAGTTATGATTACTTCAAGTTAGGGTTGTTGACTAATCCAAAACTAGTCATGTGAGACTAAATAAAAGTTTGATAAAAATGCTAGTCTCTTGTTGTTAAAGTTAAGGAAGGTTTGCAGGAATGTGATCATATACACCAGGTATATTACAGAGCTACAAATCAGATTTGGATGATGAAATTTATGAGGGCTTTTGGTTAAGGTTGGTGCATGGTTGATGCACTTGTTTATGGTACAGGTTGATTACAGGTTGAGGTACAGGTTGATGCATGGTTCAGATTTATTGGTACATGTTTACAATGGTATATCTCACAATGATAGTGTGACAGTGGTTCCATCATTCTACTTCTACTTCAGGGTGGAAGGATGGGGCAAGGACAAGTGGTTGTAGCCACCTTCCAGTTGTAGTTGGAGAACATAGGGGGTTGTAGCCTCCTTCTGGTTGTAGCCAGAGAATTGGGGAGTTGGAGCTTCCCTCAGGTTGTAGCCTGAGAAACTAGGGGGTTGGAGCCTCCTTTCAGTTGTAGCTGGAAAACAAAGGAAGTTGGTGCTTCCAATGAATGTAATTCTTCAAGACATATAAGAAAAAACATTCCATGGTTTTCTCTTGATTTGGGTTTCCACGTAAAACACTGGTGTATTGTGTATGTGTGTGATTGTTTATTTCTCACTTCTCATTATTGGATAATAATTCTACATTGATATAACATTTGAAGAAAAATGATTATAATTACGCTATTACTGATTCACCCCCCCTCTCAGTAATCCAACATTTGGTATCAGAGCAGGTTCCTTCAGAAATCAGTTTAACCACTGAAAGGTAGATCATGGAGAGTACCAACTCATAAAAAAATGGAATACCACAATTTGATGGACAAAAGTATGCTTTTTGGAGCATAAGGATGAATACATATATACAGGCACAATGATTTCAAGTTTGGCAATCAATTGTAGATGGATACACAACACCAACAGTTCCACCAACAAATGACAAAGCAATGAAACTCGGTGAGAATAATTCCAAAGCCAAAACTGCACTTTTGAATGGTCTCAGTGATACGATATTCACCAAAGTTGCACATTGTAAATATGCTAAAGATATTTGGGACAAACTTCAAAATATTTATGAAGGAGATTAAAAGTCAAAGCAACAAAGCTTCAAACTTACAGAGGTCAGTTCAAAAAACTAAAAATGAAGGAAGATGAAGATATCACAACCTACTTCTTACGATTCGATGAAACAATGAATGCAATCATAGGATTGGGAGAAGAAATTGAAGAATCTGTAATTGTTCAAAAGGTACCAAGATCTCTTCCTATGAGATTCAATCCTAAGATATCGACACTAGAGGAAAGATCGGATCTAAACTCAATAAGCATGGACAAACTACATGGAATCTTCACAACATATGAGATGAGAACTGAACAAAAAAATCCAGATGTAAAATAAGCAACCTTCAAAGCATCCAAAAGATCAAATCAAAAGAAAAAGGAACAAGAAGAATATAGCAGCAACAACGACGTCTCGGAAGATGATGAAGAAGTGGCCAACTTCGTCAAAAGATTGAACAAGGGAAACAATGGTAGGTATATAGGTAAGCTTCCTTTAATTTGTTTTAATTGTGATGGTATTGGTCATTTTGCTAATAAATTTCCTCATAAGAAAAAGAGAAATGATGAAGGTTACTCAAAAGACAGACAAACGTATAAAGGTAAAATAACTACAAAGAAAGTTTTAAAGAAAAGCTTTTGCACCAAAAAACACATCTCATAATCATATGAAGATGAAGTCAGTGACAGTGAAACATGGAGAGTTCTATTCATGGCAATAGAAGACTCTGATAAAAAAGACTCCGAAGAAGAATACGAAGAAGCATATGAAGAAGAAATTAAAGAGGCAGAAGTTGACTTCCGAGAATAATTAATGAGTGCCATAGAAGTTATCAGAAGAGAAAAGAGGAAAAACAAGAAACTACAAGCATAACTAGATAAGAAAAAAGACACTCAAGAACTAGAACAAATGATCACAAAATTGAAGGTTCAAATAGAAGAAGTTAAAAGAATTGAAGAAGCACTCAAAGAACAGCTAGAAGGAAAGGACATGATCATTGGAAATCTAGAAGCATAGATTGTCACACTAAGAAAGGATATTCAAAAGAAAAACATGCAGAATAGTTCAAAAGTTTTGGATGACATTATCAGCAGTAAAAAATCTTATCTTAACAAGTCTGGACTTGGATACAATCAGGCAGAAAAGGGATCAAGCTCCAAAACAACAGAGCAAGAAACAAATCCAAAAAGCTATGTAGAAACAATCAAAGGGGATAAAAAGATATACAAGGAAGATTACAGAGACACTCCTCCACCGAGAATATTCAGATTTCAGAATCAACAACAGATAGACAAGCCTCAAGAAGAAGACGGATTCATAAGAGCACCTCCTTTCAGAAGATATTCAACTACCAGGTATCAAACTATATTTTTTGGTTTATGTTATGCATGTAATAATTTTGGACATAAAGCTGTAAATGGCAGAGCTAACAACAGGAACAATAACTACTTTGAGAGCCATACACAAAGGGGTTATTCAAGAA
>SNQJ01S0009723.1:26234-36595 GCA_010110895.2 Picea sitchensis | reverse complement strand
GTAATCATAAAATTTATCTAGTAACTCTTTTATAGGGCTCTATTACACCAACATTTAGCTAGGCTAGCGCTTTGGAGTAGGAAGAGAGATACACTCTCCAAAAGCACAAAACACACAATAGCATCTTGTGTTAGGGAGTGTTAAATTCCATTTGCAACATATTGTCATGGGAAGCCCTTCTCACACAAGGGTCAAACACTAGGTCGCATTGATATTGGCAGAGTTACTCACCCTACTTTGTTGATATCAGTGTAGAGATTGCATGTATTACGGGGAGCACTCGGAGGTATACCCACAATGATGAGTGGAAGCCTTTTGAGTTGATTGCGGGCTAGATACCCTGCCCTTGCGTGTGGATCAGACTGTCTACTGTTACCCCAGGCTTTATTGTTGTTAGTGGTAACCTTAGTGGCCTATATTTCTAGGTTCTTACCTGAGGTGACTGTGGAGGGGAAAGTCTTCACGGTACCTGGAATTGACGTTGACCAAACTCACTCGGGCTCCTTGGAGGGTATACCCATGATTATGTGTGGGAGCTTGCACCAGGGTGTAAGTCCATTAAGCAGGTCGTCAGCGTAACTTTTCCACCCTAGCCCCGCTCCTTCTCGTCTCGTTGTTGCGACGTTGGATTTCATCACCAACTAGTGGCTTCGAAATTAGAAGGTCTTGTTTTCCTGGTGATTGCTTCCTAGATTTTGTTTACTAGCACATGTTGTTTGTTTCTCGAAGTTGACCATAGGATTTTCTTCGCGAAGTTTGTCATTCGTTTACAATAGCTTCTCCACATCGTTCACGTAGAATGCAGGGTTTATCTCCAGAGCATCTGGATGGTTCTCAACCCTTGCCTACAGGTACACATGAGGGCTCTCCTCAGTAAAGTGAAGCGACAATCGTCACCACACCACAAGTGGAATGAACTAACTCTCTAGAACCTTTCCGAATTACTAATACTCGAGAGGATTTTCGACTTCACCCTGGTTCTGAGCGACCATTTATGCGACTGAATTCTTTCGGAGAATTAGTTGTTACATATTCTGGATCATCTGTTGGGCCTTTTCCTGGCATAGAAGGCCAAGATCCTTTTTGGTCTACAGGTGTTTTTCGAAGGGACCTTTTTGGTCCTGGTTCGCCTGTGATCTCCGAAATCAACCCTCTAGTGTTTTCTGAGACAGAGACTGTACCGTTGAATACCACTTATCACTTTACTGTCTCTGCCGAAATGGCCCATCTCACGAATATTACGAGTGTCCCAACCGGGTTTACTGCAGCTGGTCTTGCTCCTATAAACACACAGCGAACGCCCAATGTCACTCCAACACTACCACCCGGATACCATCCGTTCAATGCTTCTATTCCAACACCTCCGCAAACCCCATCCGGTTCTCCAGGTGGTCCTTCTTTTCCTGGGCACCCTATTCCCAGTTTTATTCCGACACTCCCTCAATTTCCTTCTGGCAATCCTAATCCTAGTGGCACTATCCTGTCCATTACACCAAACTTGCAGATTCCCATTGGTGGACAAGGTGGTACGATACCACTTCCTCTTACCGAACACTTTCCAATTACTACACAACCTTCGATTGGGACACAACTTCCGGTTGGAACTCCGCCTACGATAGGGGGACCAACCCCACCTTTTGGACAAAATATACCTCCTTCTTTGGCCCAGTATTGGAATCAAATGATACAAAATCCTCCTCACACAACTGGGGGGCAGCAATTGCCTGTCCCTACTACAGGCAAACCATATCCAGGTATACCCAATCCTATTTGGGGTACGAATGATCAAACTCATGTCCCCGCCCAAGGTTACAATCACTGGAACTATTATCCTCTCAAACCACCACTGAATCTGCCTGGGTCTTCCCATTATGGGCAGACTGCTTACGGTCCTATTGGTTTTCCAACAGGGCTTCCACCCCAAAGCCACCAGTACCCGCAGGTGAATCGACAATTACCTTTTCTTGCTACTTTAGATTTGCCGCATTTGTCTAGGATTTTAAATGATCCTATTCGTCACTCTCCCCAATGGCCTGCTATACTAGCCAAGCTTCCTTCAGACATTCCTAAATTCGATGGAAAAGTGGGAGAGGACCCAAATAATCACGTTATGACTTTTCACCTATGGTGTTCATCCAACTCATTGATGGATGACTCTATTCGTTTACGTCTTTTTCAATGAACCCTTACCGGTTCTGCTGTGAAGTGGTATATCGAATTACGACGAGGTTTCTTCTCTGATTTCAACACCCTAGCTATGGCTTTCCTTACACATTACTAGTTACCTATCCGTTATGACACGAGCACCGAGATTTTGACTTCCTTCAAACAGACTAAAGGCACTCATATATCTGATCACATCCATGAGTGGCGAAGGAGACGACGTCTCATTAAACTTGAGCTCCCTGATCAGTGACTGGCAGAATGGTTTACAAAATCATTTGTGAACGAAATCGGTAAGGACATTGCCATGGGTGGCATTGTCACGGAAGAGCAGGCTATAAATCGTGCTCAGTATCTTGACCTCGTTTATTCACAAACGAGAACACTTTATGATTTACTACCTGAATTACCTCGTCCTAATGCTTCCAACACTTCAACTACTCCAGCTGCCTCGCATGCGGCTGACGGTGTGATTGGTACTGCCCAAGCCCAATCACATTCTGTTTCAAGCACAAACCCTAAGTCTGCTTCTTCTAATGTTCAAAATGCTCCGTCTCCTGCCACTCCCACCGACAAGAATTCTGAGGTAAATGCTATACAATCTACCCCAGCTGGTAAAAACAAATCTAAAAAGGGGAGAGGCAAGAATAAGGAGGGAAAAAATAATCCTCAAGCAGAGCAACCTAAAAATACTTATGTTGATGACCGAGATAAACGCAAACCTCGATACCCTTTCCTTATCTGTGGTGATGATCACTACACAAAGGATTGTCCACGACGTGCCGAGGTCACTAAGTTTCTTCAGGGAGCCCCAAAACCCCCTGCACCGGCTGTCTTGTCCCAACCCTTCCCATCCCAACAACAGGCTCAGTTGGTCATTCACAACCAACCCTCCTCTTCTACTACATCATATGTTTTGATGTGTACTAGTGATTCTAAGAAGAACAACGTTTCACTCACGACTTGAGCCAAAGATTATTCTCGATCTAAGGAGAAGGTTGACGATTTACCTCCTGCTTTGGTACAACCCTCTCCAGCGAATCCACCTACCAACGATCCTCTTCATCTCGAATGACCGAGCCTCGACACAGTTCTGTGACCCCCCCCTAAGGGTGTCGTTCAGAAATTGGCTTTCAATCCTCATGCTCGTGCAACCCAGAACTACAGTATTGTTGAAGATCTGGCCCAAGCACCTTCTGCGATGTCAGCCCTTGAAGTCCTTCAAACTTGTCCCGCGCAACGGAAGGCACTGTTGAAAGCTATAGGTGGAATTGATCCGACCGATACAAATTTAATATTCTTTGATTTGGATGATCACATTCCAAGGTTACCCCCTCAACTCGCGTTTCAAATCCAAGTGGTTGTCTCTGACAAAAATATTTGCCGTACTGTTATAGCTGAGGGTGCCTCGACTTGTGTTATGTCTCTTGCTTGTTGGAAAGCCATTGGATCTCCTCCTTTGAATGAATCCCAGAACACTCTTAAAGCCTTTAATGGCTCTAGTTTTAAGCCCTACGGTGTTCTCCCTTTGTTTCCTATCACTTTAGAAGGTAAAATGGTCCAAGTTGAAGTGGAAGTCTTTGACGCTCCCCTTGATTATAATATTCTGCTTGGACGCAGCTAGATCGATTCCATGCATGCAGTCATGTCAACACTTTTCTGGGTAGTACGTTTCCCTCATCAAGGAAAGGTTGTTACCGTCGACCAACTCACCTTCTTCAATTCCGATACTCGTACTGGCAACGTGTCGTTTATTGCTAAAACCCCGTCGGGTTATGAGAACGTCGGTGTAGGCCTTCTAAAGGAATCCTCGTTAATGGGTACTTTCCCTATTCCACCGCCTGATGTTCCATGCCTGTCTGTTGCTTCTATTAACATGATCTCCACCATGCCTCACGAACTTCCTGCGTCTCAGGACCCTTGGATTGTCCCTGATCCTGGAGATCATATTCGTTTCGACGACGCAATGCCGTTAAGTCCGGTTGAGTCCGCCTATCATGCGATTCAATCGACAACACCTTTTACTCCCTCTCTTGATGAGTTGTCTCCCTATCCTTTTTGTGTTATTTTTCCCACTGACGAGATGATCATGTCCGTCATGGAGGACACCCCTTGGGACGATGGGCATCATCGTTCCATTCTCTTTCTAGAACAACACACTCTTGAGAACTACCAACGGATTTCGACACCGTCGACCGTTGTCGTCATATCGACTGTTCCCGGGTCTGCACAAGATGTGTTTTCCGAAGGGAACCTCAGTAATATCTTGCCCACGATTTCCATTGACATATCCGTTAAACCTGGAATCGTCGAAAATGTCCATATTGGAGCTTCGTGTTCTCCGGACAAAATCGTCACCTATACGTCTCTTTTCAAAGAATTTCGTGACATCTTCGCCTGGAGCTACGAAGAGATGCCTGGTATCGACCCTGCAATTGTTGTACATGAGATTAAGACATACCCCGGCGCTAAACCTGTCCGACAATGCTTTCGTCCAGTTCACCCACGTAAAGCGGCTACTATCAAACTCGAAGTTGAGAAACTTCTGAAAGCTGGTTTTATTTATTCGGTGGCTCTTATAGAATGGGTTTCCAATCCTGTCCCGATTGACAAGAAAGGAGGCAGTATTCGTGTATGTGTTGATTATAGGGATATTAACAAGGCTTGTCCCAAAGACAACTTTCCTACCCCCTTTGTCGATCAGATTGTCGATGATTGCGCCGGAAGTGAAATTTTCTCTCTCATGGATGGTTTCTCCAGCTATAATCAAATTAACATTGCTCCTGAGGATCAACATAAGACTTCTTTATTTGTCCTTCGGGTACTTTTGTTTATCGGAAACTCCCTTTCGGTCTTAAGAATGTGGGCGCAACTTTTCAACGCGCTATGTCTTATGCTTTTCATGATATAAAGCATATCGTTCAACCCTATTTGGACGATTTACCCGCTCATTCTATGCACAGAGTCGATCACCCTACCCACCTCCGCGCCATTTTCGTTCACTGTCAATTCTATCATATACGTTTAAATCCTCATAAATGCGTTTTTTTGCGTAGAATCCGACCGTCTTCTAGGTTTTATCGTTTCGCGTCAAGGGATCCGGGTGGATCCTATTAAGGTTGAGGCAATCCTTAATCTCCCTCCTCCTTCTACTCTATGCTAGTTGCAAAGTTTGCAGGGGAAAGCAAACTTTCTTCGTCGTTTCATCCCTAATTATGCCGAGATCACTCGTGGTTTTACGTGGCTACTAAAGAAAGATTCAGAGTTCGTCTGGGATACCATTGCCAACAATGCTTTTGAAGCTTTGAAGTTGTCCCTCACGCGAGCTCCACTTCTCTTTCCTCCCGATTACAGTCGCGATTATTTCCTTTATCTTGCTGCCTCGGAGTACACTATTGGCATGGTTCTCGTCCAAGAGGATGATGCGCATGACGAACATGTTATTTACTACTTGAGTCGAAGTCTCACACCAACTGAAATCAAGTATCAACATGTCGAAAAACTGGCCTTGGTTGCTGTTCAAGCCGTCCAACGCTTCCGACACTATATCCTCTCACGCAAGACTATGGTGATTTCTCATTGCAACCCTATGCAACATATTTTGACACGTCAATTGCTAGGGGGAAAATACTCCAAATGGATTGTTATACTCCAGGAATTTGACTTGGAATTCGACCGCGCCAAGTCCAAGAAATCCTTGGTTTTTGCTGAGTTGATATGCGATTTTCCGCACTCTACAACAGAAAATGTAGCAGTAGATTCATTACCCGATGAATCTCTTTTCCTTATTAGCACTGATGATCTTTGGTATGGGGATATCATTATATATCTCCAAACCCAGACTTTTCGGCCTACTTTGTCTAGTACTGAACGACGTCACATACACTATCAAGCTCATCAATACATTATCTTCGGGGATACTCTTTATCGTCAAGGGATTGACTCTGTTTTTCGACGTTGTCTAACATTCGACGAAGCCGAGAAAGCTCTGAATGATTGCCATTCCGGAGCATGTGGTGGTCATAAGTCTGGGTATGCTACTGCCCAAAAATATTTTACGCGCAGGGTATTTTTGGCCTTCTTTGTTCAATGACTGCATTATTGCCGTTTAGAAATGCCATGCCTGCCAGACCTACAATCAGAAAATTCGGTCACTTCCTGCTCCTCTTCACCCTGTGGTCTCAGTTGGTCCTTTTGCGAAATGGGGCATCGATTTCATGACATGTCACCCTCACTCGGCCGGGGGGCATGGTTACATCATTGTAGCCATTGATTACTTTACGAAATGGGCCGAGGCGATGCCGACATTTGACAACACTGGAAAGATCGCAGCCTTATTTCTTTTTAATCACGTCATAGCTCGTTTTGGTGTTCTCGAAGCTATCGTCACTGATCACGGTAGCCATTTTAGGAATTTTATGATGTCTGAACTTACAGAAAAGTTGGGTCTTCGCCATGATAACTCAACGCCCTATTATCCACAAGCTAATGGTCAAGTCGAAGCGATTAACAAAGTTCTCATAACTATGCTTCGACGAATGATAGGGATTCATAAAACAAGTTGGCACAGAATGTTGTTTTCGACATTGTGGGCGTACCGGACATCTGTCAAGTCCTCTATTGGGTTTACGCCTTTTCGGTTAGTCTATGGTGTGGAAGCCATTCTTCCTATAGAATGCGAGATACCCTCTCTGAAGCTAGCTGTTGAACTCCTACCCAACACTTTTGCTGAAGAAGAATGTCTATTGTATCTTATGCGATTAGACGAAACTCGACGTGACGCCACTCTAGTAATAGAAGCCCAGAAAAAACGTGTCAAGGCCCAATATGACAAGCATGTCAAGCCTCGCATTTTCTCCGAAGGTGATCTTGTTCTTCTCTATGGACATGATCGAGATGTGTTAGGAGCTGGAAAATTCGAACCCATGTGGTGAGGTCCTTATATTGTTCGCCGAGTTTTGGAAAAGGGAGCATATGAGTTGGTAGATTACGATGGTATCCCTTTGAGTGAACCCAGGAATGGGTTGTACTTGAAGAAGTACTATGCATAAATCATCTATGCATAAGTACTTGTATTCTAATGTATCATACTTTGTGTGTGCTACTAGAGCTTTCTTTTGTCGTTATTTGGTCTCTGCCCTTATGTGACGTTGTGTTTGATTTCCAGATGTCAGAGTCTTCGCTACCCTATATTGGCTTCGTTGATGGTGCTAGTCGTAGTACTCGGAACCTTGCTTCCGCTGCGTGGGCAATCTATACCCCAACAAACGAAATTGTATCTTTACGAGGTGTGTGCCTTGGCCGTGCGACCAACAATATTGCAGAGTATAGCACCATTATTGAATTATTGGTTGATGTTATCTCACTCAGAATTCGTCATTTGGTTGTGCGAATTGACTCGCAGCTTGTAGTACTACAGTTAAGTAATATCTACTTTATTCGAAGTCCTACTTTGTTACGGGTGTATTTGCGAATTCACCTCTTGGAACGTTATTTTGATCACATTGAATATCAACATATTCCTAGATGTCTAAATACATTAACATATGCATTGGCTAATTATGTATTGGATAGACATTTGAATCATTTATAAGTCAAACACAACAAAATTCACACAATGTAAAGTAAACCGGTAGAAGCCGTCTGTATATATAACGATATAAAAGAGTTTTTTACAAAAAGTTTGTCCGAAGACCAAAATGTCAAAATTTGAAGCTCATAGCTTCTACAAACTGACGTCATGGATGACGTTCACGGTAACACACGACTTCCCTAGCAACCCTACGGAGCAGTCGACTCATAGATGCTAATAAGCCTACAGTATGACGCTGATCTCGTCGTGGAACCTCTTCCAGAGTCATGTCTGGAATGTCTGTTGTCAGGCCCTCTAAATTTTGTTCCACCACCTGATAATCCTCAACATACTGTGGTGCTGCCGCTACCTCTCCTCACCGCTGGATGGGAGAAGTGCCAGGAGGTATGTAAGGTCCAAAATATGTGTTATAAACAAACAATTTTGTATTAGTATTTAGACGAACATATAAAACAAAAACATTTGAATATGATAAAAATTTACAAAAACATTTGAAAGAAAAAAAAATGTGTGTACTTCTTACCAAGGTCACCCCACTGAGCATCCTCTGGCAATACCAAATCCGAATCTCCTCGGAAATCCAGCCCAGCATAAGCGTAGTCATCAACCATCAACATCTATGGTTGAAGCCAGTCAAAGAAAGTATCATCATATCTGATGATCGGTCCTGCTACGTGCCGGGCCATGAGCCGACACCATCTCAGCATCCACAGATCCTTGGGAGCCGGTAAATTCCACTCCACCTGTAGCCTCAGTAATGGGACCCACTCAAGGAAGAAGGATACCAGCAAAGACCCATACCCGAACTGTTTCAGGTCGCCTCGCCTACATTTGGTCAATTTCTTTTTTATACTGCGAAGCACAACATCTGCCCAGTTGAATACCCGCGGCTCAGTACACTCAATAGCATACGGGAAGTAACTCTGTAATGCCATATGAGGAGCATAAATCCCAGCCATCTGAGCTATAGTGAAAAGGATAGTACAGAGGGTCAAGTCTCGTACCCCCCAGATCACTACTTTTCTTTTCTTTCTCTATGCCTCGGGCACGCAGTGTAAATTGCAGTACTCACTCATCTTTAGCCCACCACCTCTACTACCTGTCAGGCTCACATAGTATCCCCGCCATGACAAACCAGTCAAAAATTAAATGTCCTCAATGTCTAAGGACAGTGTGTGGACCCCCACACGAAACACCTTCTGATCCGGGTCCCACATACGCACCAGGTACTATAATAGTCTGACTTGGGCCCTCATGTCCGGGATGCGAAAGTACTTCAAGAGCCCACAATCTCTCAAAGCAGCTATGGTAGGTGGATGATTTTCGGCCATTGCATTGTCCTCTTCATGTTCCCTTTCATGCCACTCAAGCACCATGTTGATAGCTGATTATCTGCATAAGGAACACAATAAGAGGATTAATAACTTTTTTCATTCTTTGGATCTTTTTCATTAGGTAAAAATTTAAAAAAAATTTGGGCTTTGCGGTTCTCGCAGGTTCCCTGTGTCCACAGTGCGAGAACCTCGCAGGTTCCCTGTGTGCACAGTGCGAGAACCTCACAGGTGGCTTTAAGCTCACCTGCGAGAATGCATCGTTCTCGCAAGCCCCGTATAGCCTGCCTGCAAGAATGGCAGCGCGCATGTAGGTCTTAGTAAATCAACTTAAAAATAAAAATTTAACCAATGAAATTACAAATTTAAAACATGAAAATGTTAAGGACAAAGAGCCTACCTTACTGTCGCAGACGGCTCTCTGAATGGTCTCTCGTAGCTCCCGCAATCTGACGCTGAAGTTGGAGGGTAAAAGAGTGGTTTTTTGATCTCAATAGTGGAAATGTAAAATGATGTGGTAAAAAAGAGTATTTACTCCTTTTATTTACTTTTACTATATCATTTTGGTTTTTTAATGATTATTTATCGATTAAACCCTAATCCCTAATGTCATGTTGAGTGTAAATCTTGCAGGTGTGATGACTTTGATGATTAAATACAGGGATACAAACATGTTTTTCTTTGTTATCGCGTGTTTTTGATTGTTTTTATGGTTTTTACATAAAACCTCGAGCGTCGTTTTTGTCCATTCTTGCGCTCGTAAATACTCGAGAATGTGATCGAGCATACTTTTATCGCTTTTTCGGGCTCAACAAGGTTATACGAAAAAGGAACCCCCTTGGAGTCCTCTTTAAGCTCTTTTCAGACTCTCTAAACATGAAAAGATCGCCGAGCGACCTTGCTATTTTCACGCTCGATAAAGTATTTGAAGTACGCGTTTGGTGAGCGATAATTTATCTCTTTTTCGGTCTCATCCAGACTATTTTACGAAAAAGGAACTGAGAGAGTTCTCTATTAAGTGTTTTTCCAAACTGTATAATCTTGAAAAACCTTCGAGTTTTCTATCTCTGGACTCGTTAAACAAACATTGACAGAACCGTGATGGGACCGAACCACTCCTTCTTAGGGTTCGTTAAACATACTCCGAGGGACTCATCCGAAGGATGAGCTTACATCAACAAGCATATGTTATCCTCCTCAAGCTTGTGTAAAAATAAAGAGGTACTCGCCAGAAATGGTGGGGGAAAATTTGGGAAAGGGATATGTTTTCATCT
>SNQJ01S0009723.1:1446-16901 GCA_010110895.2 Picea sitchensis | reverse complement strand
TGGTAATTGGTGTTGACATCAATGTTGGTATTGCCATCAATGCCAAAGGGGGAGATTGTTGGATCATGTTGTCATTGATGCCAATGGTTTGATTATTTGGGAGATTGTTGGATCATATGTCATTGATGTAAATGGTTTGATTGATTGATGTCAAGTAATTGATTGATTGATGATTAATGGGAAATTTATATGTATTGTCCTTGATGAGAATGATAGATGTCAAAGTGGAAACCAATTGATAAAGATGGATCATATATATGATGCATATAGGAAGATGGATCAATGAGTTTTCATTGATACATGATGATGTATAGTTTGTTTGATGAAAATATGACTCATTATTGTCTTATCATGATTGATAAGGTGCACACATGGATGAACTCAAAAGTGGTCCCCTTATGGTGAAAGCCCTCACGGGAAGACGTTTTGCGGATTGCGTTATCCTAGAAGAATGGTTGGAGGACCCATGATGGTATGTGGAATAATGAGATGAATATCAATGAAGTTGTTGGTGAAAATATCCTAGATGGATAGTGCTTGTCATGCCATTTCCGGTGGTATGTGGAATGTCACATAACTCCACACGGTTTGAGAGTTATGGCCTTATGAAGTTGGAGGACCCCCCATATGAAGGTTTGAAGCCCCCAGGTCAAAGAAGTCAAAATGCTTGAAAAGAATAAATCATTATTTAAATGATAAAGTAAAGTGACAAAGTCAAGGTGGATTATTTAAATAATAAAAAGAAGTGACAAAATCAAGAAGGAATATTTAAATGATAAAGTATTGGAGAACTTTCTATTCATGAAAGTGGTTAACCCTAAAATAAGGAAAATAGGTTAAATAACCTAGAAATGGGTTAAGTGACCTAGAAGATGAAAGTATAAATAAGAAGCTAGGATCTCTTGTGAAACACACATTTGGTGAGAATCCTTTTTGTGGATCAATGGAGAGCTTCTTGTGAATATCTTTTGGAGTATTGATGGAGAGCTTCTTGAGCATTATTGGTGTGGATCTCGTGAGCATGATTAAAGATCTATTCTGAGGAAGAGAGTGAGAAGAGGATCTTTTGGACGCATCAAAGTTTCGGCAATGTCGGAGATCTTGACGAAAAAATTCTTGGAACTTCAGAAACCCTAGTTTCTAAGGTATACGCGGGTTGTCTGTGCTTAGGGTGCGTATACATTAAAGTACACGCGGGCTGTTTGAAGACAGGGAGTGTATGGTGGATAAAATGGTGAAGACTTGTGTTTGAGCTGGTGCCAAGCTCTTGGATGATTAGGCAGGTTCCAGATCTGCATTCTATGGCCTCAGATCTGTCACTAAGACACTGGTATGATTACATTATTGTCTTTATGAATACTATTGTTTGATGTGATGGGAATGCTTAGGGAATTCTTGGTATGGATTCTATGACGTGGTTCAGTTTGGTTGATTTGGTTGATGGAGTGATCAATACTCTTGTGAATCAGTGGTGACATGATTGCTATGGTATACTAGATGCTTAGACATGTTTGAGATAACATTCATATTGATCTATTGTGGAGCATGAGAAAGATATTGGAGAGCTTGGAGATGTTGTGACTGGCTATGGGTCAGTTTGGATAGTGGAAGACAGAAGAGAAAGTGATTGCAGGTTGCAAAGGATATGAAAATGTGAAGCAAAGAAAAACCCTAGTTGCTCATAAGCATACACATGTTTCATTATACACTGGTCACGTGCACACACAGGCTGTAGTGAGCCAGGGCGCGTACACACGCGGGTTGCACTACTGACAGGTCGCGTACCTGTTGACAGATTGATATCTGTTGAGGATTGTTGCCTCCTCTCAGTTGGTGCTGAGGGTCTAAGATGAGTCTTGCATTATAGAGCTGGTGCTCTTGTAGAGTTGTACTCTATTCAGTTGTTGTTGATAAACCCCAGATTGTTGTCCATAATAAAAAGAAAAATTGTACATACATCGTGTGTTCTTTGTGTTACTTGTGGTGATGACTTATTGATGATATGTGTCGCTGATATATGCTGTTGATATATGTTCACATCTAACTGGTTATAAATGACAACAATGGGTAATGAATAAATGTTGAATGTTAACTAAGGAGTTTTATGTGAAGAGAGAAGTTTTGGGTAAAAGAGCCCCACACTCATTCACCCCCCCTCTAAGTGTGGTAGGTGTGTCCAACATCTACAACTGCGGGTTGGCGGGTTCATGAAACTATTATACTGAAATTATCTCACACCCGTCCTCGCCATTTTGTTGCTTTTCCCAATACACATTAAATTACTGTTTAATGCTAACAATTGTTGTGCAGGCCTAAAAAATATCGTCATTAATGGTGAAAGGCTCGATGAATTATTCATTAAAATCTCATTAAATCTTCATTTTCCAAGGGATTAAAATATCATTATATTTTCGAAAAGATTTATTTGAGATCATTATCCAGTTGAAGAAATAGTTCTATCAACCTATGGAAACATCAACTAGACAACATTTTTGTAGTGATACTCTGAATATTTTTGGTTGCGAAGATCAAAACTTCCAATGGTCGAGAGCATACTGGTATTATTTCTCCCCTCATAGTGCACAAAAAGATGGGAATGTAATTTGGACATTTGGAATTGCTCGTACTGGATGTGTTCATGAGGTTTTCGATTGTAAGGAAATAATTTCACGGTGTGTGGAAAAGTATGTACCAAATCAAAGAATCATACATCTCTAGGGTCATTCTTTTATTTCTCTTTCACCTCAAGTCTTCCACAAGATGTTAAAGCTGCCAGAGCCAAATCTTACTTTCAAAGGTGAAGATTACAAAGAATTCTTGAAGAAATATAACAATAGGATTGACCTCCTGCCAGAATATTTGGAGAATCCCGCATCTGTCTCAACAGACATAACCATAATTCAGGTTGAATCTCTAAAAAATACCTATCGAGAAATTGCATGGCTATTTACCAGAGTGATAGGTCAGGAAAACACTGCTTCTATATCTCACATGATTTTATATATTCTGTATTTTATAGTTCAATAACAAACCATTTTTATTGGGGAAAGCTCATTTCTATCGAAAGCTCTTCCCAATTGTCATACTACAAAAAGATAGAGAATTCTTTATGGCCTATTTTTTTTTTTATATTTTTTATTGTGCATTGTTGCCAATTCCCAAACTTAACCATCAGTAAAAGGGTAAATTGCGAAACAGATCCCATTACCTTTTGGTATCAGGCATTTTGGAGGGCATAAAACCCCTCTGTTTTTCTATGAAGTTTATAATGATTTTGTTTTAGTCTTCAAGCTTTTGTTGGGAGAAAACACTACAATAATATATGTTCAAGCTACCAAATTTTTAGAGAAAAAGTGGACAATAGAGAAAAATGGAGAATCACAGTATCATAAGGATATTTTGCTCAAAAGAAAATCCTTCTTTTCTCCCGTATTACATACCCGATAAATGATTTATTATAGAGGTGGCGAGGCAATATAACTTATGGTTGCACTTTGTCCATGAAAAAAGGAAAAAACAATTTATTGCCTCACCATTGAATATTGGAGAGTTTGTCCTTAGAAATATAAATAAAATTGATGAATTTCCAAATCATTTTAACCATGTGAGTTTAAAATATGCTGAAAAGGTCAAAGGTTTCGATCCAAACAAAATATTTTTTGAACATATGCTATTGATCTAGGTGGATATTGGTGGCCACCCACCTATTCCACTTAGACCCCCACCATTGTTTCTTTCAGTTTTTCAGTTTCCTTAATTGTAGCACAATTTACTATTTTTGGCAGTTTTTCAGGTCCTGAACTTTCAAAGCCGTTTTGAGGCCCTAAACGACATTTTTTGGGCATGGTCCGATCAAAAATATCACCATGATATTTTTTTCCAAACAGAGATAGTATGCCAAAGTTACGACCCAGGGAAATTGATGTACCAATTTACCCCAATGGGACCGATATTCTGGCGTTTCATCTCCTAGATTTAGGTTTTTTGGATGTTTAGGGTTTCCATTGTTTCTCAATAATAGATAGGCCTTCGAGCCTCATTGGAACAGAAAGTTCAGAGGCCTTTAGCCACCACATCTCTTCTTAGATATAAACTACCAAAGCCCTAACTAGTTTATTTCTATTCTGTCTGTAAACAGATTTCAGTTATTTGATATTAATGAAATGAAGCGTTATTTCCGCTACATCTTTGTATTCATGGTTATTTGTGTATTCTGTTGCGTTCTTGCATAAATCTGGATCAACTATCAATGGGGTTCAGTAACTCTTTCATTCAAAATTTTTTGAACGAAGAAGAAGAAGTTAACATCTAGAGCACTCCTGTACATAACGTCAGCGATTTAGAAACATTACTTAGCAATAATGATCTTTACAAGCAAAAGGGAAAAAGTCCTAGTGAAAGAAGTGCTCAATCTCCAGTTGTCACTCCTAAGAATACTACCTGCAGGAGTAGTGCTCCAACGACCAACCCAATTAAAAATACTTTCAACAATAGTTCCATTGGAGGGGGAGAGAAGAATCCTCCCTCTGGAAAAGTTGAAAGTTCACACAAGTTTCCTGTGAGAAAGAAGAGAAAAAACTTAGTGCAAGAGGAAGAAAATAATATTATAGAAAATGATATCCAAAGATTTTCCTTGGAAGATATGGGACTAGAAGCAGACATTGAAAAAATATTTCTTGCAATAGAACAATAGGAGCATATTGATGAGCAAGATTCTTTAAGTAAGTCATTGGGAATAAGACCTTTAGTGAAGAAGAATACTTCACTGTTCAAAGCGTTGTTTTTGACAGAGAATCTAAAAAGCTGATTGTAGAAAGAATTGACCAAAAAAATAAAAAAGGAAAGACCCGCTCATAGGTCGACCTCAAGTATATGCGACCGTCCCAGATTTCCAAAATCCATAGGGAAACCAGGGACGCACTTGACGATTCTATTGATGGTCTAGAGGCTAAGAATGTCAAATTAAAAGAGAAGATCAAAGAATTGGAGACTTCCTTGATGCCTCTTCCAATCTTGGCCAGTCCTTTGCCAATGATTAAACCAACTACACCTGGTAGCAAGTTAAAGGTATCTTTAAGTTTGCTCACAGGGGTCTGAAATTATGTTGAGAAAAAACATTAAAAAGAGAATGCAATTGATAATAGAGGCCTGAGAGGTATCAAACACTATTGTTTCTTTTGGTTCAAGGGAACATGCATTTCATGAGTATCTCCAAGCTGATTTTAAGAATGAAGAAGAATTTTACATAGATGTTGTTTTACCATTTGGGATAAAAGTCTCAAACATGACAAAATTAAAAAGGAGAGAAGAAGATCTTCCTTCTCTAAGTCAGATCAAATAGTTGAATTCCTGTCGGAAAGAAAAGATGAAGAATTTGAGAAACATTGTCCAAGCATGCAATGAAGCCACCGTGAAAAGAGAAGAATTATTCGGAAGGCTCACAAAGATAGATTTAGTAGGAAGCAATGATGAGGTGAAAGATCCTAAATTAATTTTCAATTCAATGTTTATGACAAGGCAACAATTTTATGAACAAGTGGAGATATTAAAGGGATTATCGGCTGAGAAATTTAATGGCATAATTGAATATGGCGAAGAAGAGATAGATAATTGGCTTATCGATTATTCTATGAAAAATCAAGATATTGAGGAGGAAATCCATGACATTTCTCATGACCTAAGATATTTAGAAGGTGAATTGTTTAATATCAAAATTAGGCATGAAATACATGTTGCACCAATGAGGAATTACATAGAAGATTGGTTTAAGAGAGAAATCCATAAATTAACTAAAGAGGGCCAAGAAACAATAGTTGAGATAGTTCCTATAACCGTCAACGAGGAAAACAAAATGACATCAACAAGCAAGTAAAAAGTGAGAGATACCATCATAGTAAGTTTATGTTGATCACATTTTGCTTTCCTTATCAGTTTTTCATCCAATTACTCCACTTCTTTGACTAGAAAGGTTTAACCGAAATATGATAACTTCTTTTTGTCTTCTTTCCAGGTCTTGCTACTCTGCCTTTGACCACCGTTTTATCTCCACAATCTATTTCTTGTTTATATTTACTTTTATGGTCCACGGGAGCCCTAATCCCAGTCCTCTGGAAAAACACACTTTAATTTCAAAGTATTGTAATAGACTTCACTATTTTTTCATAAATCCCAAGATAACTAAGTCGGGACCAGTTTTGATGGTGCTTTATAACTTTGAGTTTTGAGTATAAAATATTTGAGATTGGTCTATCATTTTCTTCCTTTGAACTCCACATGCGTCTACTTTATTAAAGTTCTCTTATGCGTACATGTCATATTTTTATTTTATTTTTAAGTGTGATCAGAAATATTTATTTTCACTATTATGGATGTGAGGAGATTTTATTTATGTTTTCAAATGTGTGATGTATGAGGTTTCTGGTCATCTCTGAGAAATTCTCTTTAAAATAAAACATTTTATTTTCTGCAACTTTTATCTTTGTTTGAATATAACAATGGACTTTCTCAAAGTTATATATCATTTTGGAAATACAGAATTCAAAGATTATCATAAAACAAATAAGAGTACCACCTCTATAAAAATGAAGGAGGATTCATATCCTTGTGAGGCTGCCTTTTCGATCCTGACGGATTCAAGCGTCAACATTTTTGACAACCATAATGGGGATCAACTGAAAATTTGAAATTTGGTTTAGCATTATTTTTAAAATACGTGACTTTGCCTCAGGTTGATCAACCCCAGTTAGAAATTGGATTGAATAATCAACAAAGCGTTTTGCATCAACTATATAATTTGGTAATAATGACAACCGAGACTAGGGAAGAATTGGAAAGATCTTGGCAGAAATTGGTCCAATAAGAAGAAAGAGAAATCCTCCGAAGATGGAGGAGAGAGGTAAGACAAGACAAAAGAAACGAGAGACAAGCTTGAAGAGCACAAGAACAAGGTCGGAACTGAAGATGGACAAATGCAAGGGACATATTACCAGAAGTAAAAGCAAACAACTACATAACCTAGGAAGCAAAAAAAATATTCCTAAAATACCTCCTGACATGGTAGGAAGAAATGAAGAAAGGCATGAAGAACCTCGAGAAGAACCACAAAGAGAACATCATGAAGAAAGACAAGGAGGAGGAGGAGGTGGTGGAAGAAATCAAGAAGGATAAGATTTGGAAACCAAAGAAGAATAAGAGATTCCCCCTAGATCTTTGAGGTGAGCAACATGACCTCCCTATTCTCCCTAAGGGTACTCTGAAAGAATTTTTTGGAGACAGAACAATTGATACCAAAATACACCTTAATATATTCCTATATGTTTGTGATTTTCATCGTGTTGAACATGACGATGTGATGGTAAGGTTGTTTCTTCAAAACTTATTGGGACGAGCTTATGAATGGTACATGACATTACCCACTAGATCAATTGGTTCATTCAATGATATTGAATCCATGTTTCTGACTATGTTCACTCCCCCACTCATATATCATAATATTCTCAGTAATTTTACCCATACTGGTTTGAAGAAGAATGAGAGAATATGAGATTTCAATCTCAGATTCAATAAATCTCTGAGTAATATTTCAGAAGATAAAAGGTTGAATGACCCAGTGATACTTGGTTGTTATAAAAACACCATGCCTTCAAATGTGAAGTTTTCTATTATAACATCCCAAATGGATACCTTGGAGGAAGCAATGATTAAATACACAGAGATGGAATAAATCATGATTGAAACGAGTGCTAACCCCATATCATCCCAGGGAAAGTATAGAGGCAGTTGGGAAGCCTGAGTATCGATGATCAAGGAGCCTCTAGTTCGAGAAAGAATGAAGAGAAAAAGTCACGGCTGATTCAAAATCAAACCACTAGAGGAGGGTTTTTTAAGGGAACCATACTAGATGTGAAGGTAGACCCTATTGCGATAGAAGAAACTAAGTAAAGGATTGAGATTGCACAAATGAATAGAACCATCAGGAAAATGAAAAATGAAATAACCAGATTGAGAAGGGGTGATAATTATGTAGAAAATATGAGAATTTTGGTCCAAGGGCAGAGAAGGAACCTTCCCTAAGAAAATGGAGTGAGGTTTGAAAACACTGATAATCAACAAAGACAAAGGGTTCCTAGGAAACCAGTTCCAAATGCAGATGTTCTGGATGAGATATATGATGAACAAATAGATGAGCAAGAAAATGTTTATTTATCAGAGGAAAATTTCAAAACTGTATAGACGGACGGATGCGAGACGCCCATGTATATATTTGAATAAGGCGACAATGGCCCTGACTCGCACGATAATTTTTCCCAAACACGGGCATTTGTAAATAAATCCAAAAATAAAGATGATTCTGAAAAGGAAAAAGAAAAAAATAAAGAAAAAGATAAAGAAAAGGTGAATGAGAAAGAGCCTAATAAAAATGTGATGAATAAAACCGGAACCAAAAAACAACATCTGGTATCAAACCCCCCAGATGAAATATAATGTTGTAGAGGATTTGAGTAAGTTGAGGATAACTCTTCCCTTCACATAAGTTGTGAAGATACATCAATAGAGGGAAACCATTTTGAGATTGTTGGATGACCCATATGGAAGAATGGAGGTCATTTTTTTAATCCAAGGCAAAGACAAAACAAATCAATCGTCAAGTTGAGAGGTAAAGTCCCAACTTTTTATATTTTAATTGAGAATCATGATGTTGCACTTCACAATTTTTTAGTTGACATTGGCGTGACAAATAATATTATGCCATTGGCGATCATGGAGGCGCTGGGTATGAGATGCACCAAATATTATGAAACAAGTGAAATAATTTATGCAATTGATTCCAGATAGGTGTGAACTTATGGGGAAATCAAATATTTTTATGCTTGGATCATTGCTCCTCCTCATATTATTACGGTTTTAAATATTGTTGTGGTAGATCTTCCTCTTGCATATGGAGTTGCCCTAGGAAGAGATTGGTCATCTATGATCGAATGCTACATAATGAATGATGGAAGATGCATGATGTTGTCAGATAAAGACATAGCAATGATCCCTCGTGAGCCCAAGAGGTTGAACACTCCTTCAAAAAGAAGGATAATGAACTAGTGGAAAATTATATAGATGTTGGCATTGGAAACTATGCTATCCTAGACATGGAGCAATTTGAAGACATGGATAATCAAGACAATCATTTTGAGGGATACTAGAGGAGGCCATTTTATGGATCTTGCTCAAGTTATGGGAGTGGATTTGGAATTGTCCTTATAAACCCAGAAAAGATTGTGCATCCACATGCTATCAGACTTGGATTTGCATGCACCAATAATGAGGCAAAATGTAAGGCTTTGATTCAAGGAATGATTCTCGCACAAGAAATAAAGATAGAAAATTTAATTGTGATTGGTGACTCTGAGTTGGTAATAAATCAAGTTACCCAGAGATATAAGATTAAAAAAGAAAGACTCAAAATATATTTCAAAAGAGTTAATGAATTGATGGAATATTTTAGCTCTTTTAACATTTCTTTCATCCCAAGAGATAAAAATCAGAAGGAACATTCATTAGCTTTGGCGGCTTCACTGTTGAACCTAGATGATTTTATGAGAAAAACATCTTTTCAAGTAAAAATAATATTCTGACATTCTGTACATGATAATCGAGAGTATTTACAAGTATTTGAGAATGATAAAGAACTAGAAAGTTTTTTAGTGAATGATGATGAATATGAGGATAATGACATAATTGTTGTTCCGAAGAATTGTATTCAGTTAGAGTCCCTTTTTACAAGAAATGATCACACTAAGAATCTCCTAGAAGAATTATCGCTCTGAAAAGTCAAAGAAACAAGAAAGATTAATATTGGAACTGATAGTTCCCCAAAATATGTCAACCTGGGAGTTGATTGCATAGTTGATGAAGTAAAGCAATATGTTGCACTTTTTAAAGAGTGTCTTGATGTGTTTGCATGGAGTTATGATGATTTGAAGGCATATGATAAAACAATATTTCAACAAATTATTCCTTTGGGAGAAGGAGCAAATCCTTTCAAGCAAAAGATAAGGATGATGAACCCCAAATTAAAGCCACTGGTAAAGGTTGGATTGGAAAAATCAAAGAAGGTTGGAATAGTATACCCCATCAAACACTCTAACTGGCTTTCAAATCCTGTGGTTGTGAGAAAAAGATTGGGGAGATTCGAATGTGTGTAGATTTTAGGGACCTTAATAAATCAAGTGTAAATGATAATTATCCTTTGCCTAATATAGAATTTCTCCTCCAACAAGTCACGTGATTAGCTTGCATGTCCATGTTAGATGTTTTTTCTGGCATAATCATTCATTTTTTGGCAAAATCAACTTTGTACAAAGATTTATCCCTGATTATGCAAGTATTGTCAAGCTGATCAATTCATTGTTGAAAAATGATCAAATATTTGAATGGAACTCAGATACACATGAAGTTTTTAATAATATAAAAAAGGCAATCACTACAGCCCCAATTGATCCAGATTTATTTTCGGCACGAAATGAGAGCGGAGATATAATAAATAAATGCACAGAGATATCGAAGATATCCAATAATATAACATAGGTATATTAGAGATGCAACCATAAACACATAGATACAGTAATACACGATTTCTATTAATGAAAGAAATGTACAAAGACTGTAAAAATACAGAGTGCAAGACTCGCTAGAATGGTGGCAACTTATCTCTGAGAAGAGATGTGACAGCTACTCGCATTCGTAAGAAGATGATTGTTACAATGAGGCTCTAAGGGCCTTTTTAACATAAGGAAAATGCAAAACCCTAAACCCAGAAGATGAAAATCCAAAAGGTTTGCGGGCCTCGATGGGGGTAGTTGATACGTCAACTTCCCAGGGGCGTAACTTTGGCATACGATCTCCCTTTAGGGCTCACTATAGCTCGTTGGAAAGATCTATCCGAGAAATACAAATTTTGATGTGAGAAACATTGAAGTTTGTTCCATGTTGCTCCCCATTTTCCCAAAAAACGTCCTCTAGGGCCTCAAAACGACCCCAGAAGTTTGGGACCCGAAAAAACTACTAAAAATAGTAAATTAGCAAAATTGCCAGAAAATTGTTTTGAGCTAGTTGGAAAAGGTGGGCAGCCACCGACATCCACTTGGATCAATCCTCCCTCCTTATGAAGCAATGGTCTCCATTGTGTTGGGTGCCCAGGGGAGATGGAAAAGCATTTGCTGAATCTGCATCTTGATGAGATTCTTGCCTTGTTGGAGAAGTTGCATTGCTTAGCTTGTGGAAGGTTGTCATGAACTTGTTGTTGGTGGGGTTGACTCTGTTCAACTAGTCAGGCTATCTGAAACGACTGTGTGCAGAATGAATCTTTTCATTTTGCTGTAATCTTGTCGACCTGCTTCTGTTGGATAGAAGGTGCTTGGGCCGAGGCTGTAGTGGTTGCAATATCCTTCTGTTCACCTTTTGAACAGATGATTAAGAAGCTGCATTTTGTAGTATGAGATACTACCTTGTGACACTGTTTAGGTGGGACAATAGTTGGAACTACCTTTGGTATTCTGTAGAGATGACCCCTAGAGTAACAATGACACTATGAGGTCGAGACTCATAAACAACATGGCGTCTCCACATATATGGTTGGCCCATGAGAACATCACAGACATCCAATGGGGAAATATCACATAATACCTCATCCTTGAAGGGTTGGATGTCGTATGACAATTGACACTGATGGCTGACATGAATATCTTGTCCTTGGCAAAGCCACCCAATGTTGTATGGATGCGGATGTGGTGTTGTCGACAATCCCAACTGTTTGACGACCTCTGCTGAGATGAGGTTCTTCTAGCTTATGCTATCAACAATAAAATGTAGCGGGGTCCCCTTCACCCACATCTGTGAATGAAAAAGGCACTCCCCCTCTTCAGGATCTGTTGACTCTTTTGGTTGAATTGCTGCGGTTGTGACAATAACAATGGGGTTTGCATCAATGATCTGTCTTTTACCAGTATTTTCAGAATCAGATTCCGAATCAGGTTTCAGTTCCTTGTCTTTGATCTCGGCCACCAATGACTATTTTGAGCGACTTTCATTGGTGTTGTGCCAGGGGATTTTTTGGAAATCGCACCATTTTCCAGTGTCCTTCTTCGTCTCCCGGTGACCCTTCTTTTCCTGTGGCTTAGACTGGTTTTCAGGAAGCTGTTTGTTAGGGTCGTCTTTCTCATACTTTGGTTGTTGCAGATTTTTAGATCCGAACTCTCATTTGTTCTGGTGCTTAAACTTCTGCTTGATTTTAACAGCATATCAATAAGTAGAACTGAGTGATGAGATGTCCAAAAAATCCATTTCAGTTTGGATGTATTTGTGTAGAGCCCTGAGGTATATTAGAACCAAATGTCATTCAGAGTCCTTGATACCCAGCTTGGTGTGCAAGGTATGGAAAGTATTGGTGAACTCCGAAACTGCTTGGCCCCTCTCTTGCTGCAATGTGGTCCATCTCATGTACTGGTCTTCATAGTTTCCAACAGGGTGATATTGTTCCTTTACCGCATCCACGAAAAAATCCCAAGTGGGTTTGGCCCCATATATTCCAGACTTCTCTATGGAACTTTGATTCTAATAAGTTTCCCACCAATGCTTGACATGGGGGAGATATTTAAGGAGTGTGAAGGTGATCTTTTCTCTGTCGAAAAAATTGTGAACAAAGAAATAACCTTCTAGCAGATTTAACTATTTGTTTAGGGCTTTTGCATCTATCTGTCCTTCAAATGCACTAATATAAAAATTAACTTATACCTTGAAAGAAAAGGTGCCTCCAAAGTGGTTGTTTGATGAATATGCGCCTGTTGCTATCGACAAGCATTGAAGGATGTGGGAAAAATTCTCCATCATTTCGTCCCTCTGTCGTGTGAGAGCTTGCTCAAGTAACAGATTGATAGGATCGTCTGCTCCATCATTTTCATTTTCTTCCACCATGGAGGGTTTCTTGGGCATGCAAGAGCAATTGTCTTCAACAGAGACAAGCTCGAGACGCAACTTTCTATACTCAGACCTCGTCGGGGACATGCACTGAAAAATGATCAAGAGCAGCCTGCTCTGATACCATTGATCTAGATTTATTTTCGCCACGAAATGAGAGCGGAGATATAAAAAAAAAATCCATAGAGATATCACATATATCTAATAATATAACAAAGGTATATCAGATATGAAACCATAAACACAGAGATACAATAATACACAATTTCTATTAATGAAAGAAATGTACAGAGACTGTAAAAATACAGAGTGCAAGACTCGCTAGAATGGTGGCAACTTATCTCTGAGAAGAGATGTGACGACTACTCTCATTTGTAAGAAGATGATTGTTACAATGAGGCTCTAAGGGCCTTTTTAACATAAGGAAAATCCAAAACCCTAACCCTGGAAGATGAAAATCCAAAAGGTTTGCAGGCCCCGATGGGGGTAGTTGATACGTCAACTTCCTAGGGGCGTAACTTTGGCATACGATCTCTGTTTGGGGTGCACGATAGCTCGTTGGAAAGATTTATCCGAGAAGTAAAAATTTTGATGTCAACAACATTGTGATTTATACCATGTTGCTGCCCGTTTTCCCCAAAAAACGTCTTTTAGGGCCTCAAACCGGCCCCGAAAGTTTGGGAACCGAAAAAACTGCTAAAAATAGTAAATTACCAAAATTGTCAGAAAATTGTTTTGAGCTAGTTGGAAAAGGTGGCTGGCCACTGAAATCCACCTGGATCACTAGTCCTCATTAGCCCATATTTCCAAAGAGACTTCATCATTTATTAATTTTCAACATAAACTGTCGTGGCATCTATTCTTACTCAAAGAAATGACAAGGGTGAAGAATTTCCAATTGTTAAGAACCAAATATCAATATAGCATAGAAAACCTCATAATAAGTACTCAACGCCTTGAAAAATAGAGAATTTAAGATAATAAGCCTCTTCGAGGGGGCAACCTCCTTTTACCCTACATAAATTTTCAAGTACAAGATGATTCCAAATGAAAATGTCTCCTTGGTATATATAGGAGACTAGGAGGTATAATTACAACTAATGGAATAAAGTCGACATAAATAAAATAACATTACTAATGTAATATGCCCCAATTAAGGGGTAATGAGCCAATATTAGGGCTTAACATGCCCCTCCCCTTGAGACAAGTGGTGTCTTCAATGCTTGAGTAACTCTGGATGCTTCTGTATAAAAGACTCATCTTCCCAAGTGGAATCTTCAGCCGGTGGTTTCCTCCATTTAATGAGATACTCTAAAATGGATCTATTCCTCAGCTGGCGAATTCTTGTGTCAGTGATGGCTTCAAGATCCAATATGATTTTTCCTTCCTCATCAAGTTCTGGAAATATAGTTTGAACTGGGATCTTGTTGCCTATAACCTTCTTTAAGCATGAAACATGGAAAACTGGGTGTACTCGTGAAGATGCAGGCAACTCCAATTTGTATGCCATAGTACCAATCTTTTGCAACACATTATAAGGGCCATAGTACTTTGGTGATAATTTATTATCCTTCTTAGATTGCTTGAGGGACATCTGTTTGTATGGTTGTAGTCTTTAAAACACCCAATCGCCTACTTCAAAACTTCTTTCACTACGATGTTGATCTGCTTGTTGTTTCATGCGATTCTGTGCCATGGTCAGGTTGTCCTTTAAGATTTGGAGAACTTGTTCTTGATGCTCGATGTGATCTTCCACTGCTTGAACCTTAGATTTTTCTTTTAGAGAAGAAGTGATGGAAGGAGGCTGGTATCCATAGAGTGCCATAAATGGTGTCGTTTTTGTTACAGTATGAAAGGAAGTGTTATACCACCATTCTTCCAAGAGTAACCATTTGAACCATTGTGTTTGTTTATTAGAGACAAAGCAACGAAAGTAGCCTTCCAGACATTTGTTCACTATCTCGGTTTGTCCATCAGATTGAGGATGATAGGATGAGCTATGAGCCAATTGAGTACCTAAACAAGAAAATAATTCTGTCCAAAAATGTCCAGTGAAGATGGGATCTCTATCACTTACAATAATCTTTGGGCTTCCATGTAGCTTTTGAACTGTCTCCATGAATGCGATGGCAACTGTACTAGCTTTGAAGGGATGAGAGAGTGCACAAAAGTGTGCATACTTGGTTAGTATATCAACAATCACCATGGTGACACTCTTTCCTTCAGACTTCGATAACCCTGTGATGAAATCCATGGAAACCTCCTCCCAGTGTCGACTTGGGATGGCTAATGGTTGTAAAAGACTTGGGGTCTTAATTGTTTCCACCTTATTTTGTTGGCAAACCAAACATTTTTCCACAAACCTTTGAACATCAGTTTTAAGGCCATCCCAAAAAAAACCCTTCTTGACTCTATGGTAGGTTTTCAAAAATCCCGAGTGCCCTCCTACTGGAGAGGTGTGCAATTCCAATAGTACCTTTTGTTTGAGT
>SNQJ01S0009722.1:275802-288402 GCA_010110895.2 Picea sitchensis | reverse complement strand
GAAGAAATTTTATCCATTTCATTGATTCCCCCCATCAGATGAGGAAACTTTTGTTGAATTTGGCTCTGGGTGAGCCACTTGCCTTGGTGCAGGAGCTGCTCTACTTTGACAACTCAATAAAGTTGGATCCTTTGTTGGTGAGTTCCCTTGATCTATTTTTCCATAATCTGATCATTGGATGCCTGTTGTATGAATTTGAGGTTGAGATTTGTTGGTGTCATTTTTTCTTCTATCCCTGCGGTGTCCAATAATGGGGGGAAATACGGTCGAAGGATATCCTCGTTGAACATTGGGTGCAAGCCAAGGAAAGGAGGAATGTTGAGCTCGAAAGATGTATCACCCACATCCTTGGTGATGGTGTATGGGCCATATCGGAGTGGGTGAATCTTTCGATGGAATCCTGTAAGGCACTCTTTTTGCAAGTGCAACCAAACTTTTTGCCCACCTTAAAGTTACATGGAACCCGGTGTTGATCATGGCATTGCTTGTACTTGTCATTGGACTTATGTAGGATATCTTAAAATTGTTGTCCAATGTGATGGATTCTCTCAGTGAACTGGGTGGATTTTTCAACTTCAGTTGAAGCAGGAGATGAGTCGGTCGAGGTGAACGCAAGGGGTAGTGCAAAATCTATGGGAACCAATGGTTGGAATCCCAACCCCACCTGAAAGGGGTTGTGGTCGGTTGAGCTATGCAGGGATAGATTGTAGCTATGTTGAACATATGGGATACTCTCACCCCATGTGTAAGGGTGCTTGGAATTATACATGCTCAGGGTATGCACAATCATTTGATTTATGACCTTGGTTTGTCCATCTGTCTGGGGGTGAAAGGTCGTGGATTTGGTGAGCTTGGTGTCCAGCAATGACCAGAGTCTTGACGAGAATGTGTTGACAAATAAATTGTCTTGTTCTGAGACAATGGTTTGTGGGATTCCAAAATGTACCCAGACTCGTTCAAACAGGATCTTGGCAATGGCCTTTGTTGTGATTCTCTTCTTGCAAGAGGCTAGAATTTCCATCTTAGAAAAGAGATCCACAACCACAAAAACACATTCATTGCCCCGCTTGGTGGACGGGAGGCCCGAAATGTAGTCCATTGTGATGGATTCCCATGTCCTATCAGGAGTAGGCAGAGGGGTGTACATGCCCTATTTCTTAGTGGTCAGTTTGGCAATCGTGCAGGCAATGCAGGACCTGATATACTTGTTGAACTCCTATCGAATTTCCAGCCAGCAAAAATGTTTCTTCAACATGGCCACTGTCTTTTCGACGAAGAAGTGTCTTGCCACCCGACTGTAGTGGGATTCCCAGATAATCTTTGCTTGCTCGCTTGATGGAACACAGATATGGCCCAGTCGGCACAACATCTTGTCCTGAAGAGTGATATTAGTGACAACTGCGTTTGCGTCCAACATTTGGTAGGTGGTGTCAAAGTCCCAATCTATCTCACAGAGTTGGGGCCATCCAGAGGTCTCATGGTCACAAGAGTCTAGCACCGTGGTGAGTGTCGCGACTGGTGTTCTATTGAGGCAATCAACGATGTGGTTGGTGCTTCTTGTTTTATACTTGATGTTGAGCTGGAATTGCTGCAAGTACGTGGACCACTTCTAATGGAGGTCATTCTGTAATTTTCCTTGTGTCTACATGAATTATAGTGGCTTATGGTCAGTGTGGATGACTGTCTCCTTACAAAGAATTTAATGTCTCCACTTGCAGCAGGATTTCACAATGGAGTACATTTATTTGGCATGAGTAGCGTACTTATGGACAACATCTAATAGTGTCTCACTATGATAGGCCATGGGGTGGTTGTGCTAAGTGAGAACGGAACCCATAGCATATTCTGAAGCATATGTCTCAATCTCAAAGGGCTATTGCAAGTCGAGTAGTGAAAGTACTAGGGTTGAGCACAAGCGTTGCTTCAAATCATCGAATGCTTGTTGATGGGACCGACCCCACACAAATTTCGCCTTACCACCACCCCGGGTCACTTGGCTGAGGGCCCATGCAATATGGGAGAATCCCAACATGAACTTGTGGTAGAAATTGGCAAGGCCCAAGGAGATTTGAAGCTCAGTGAGTGTGGTTGGGGCTGGCCAATCACAGATGACTTGGATTTTGGATGGATCCACATGTGCACCATGTTAATCAATGATGTAGCCCAGGTAATAAACCATGTCCATGCCAAAGGAGCATTTTCCCAAGTTAGCGTAGAGCTGGTGCTACCACAAGGTGTGAAAAACCTGTTGTATATGCTGGAAGTGTTCTGCCCAAGTCTTTTTGTAAATGAGGATGTCATCCAGAAACACCACTACAAAAGTATTGGGGAATGGTCATAGGATATCGTCCATTATCCTCATGAAAGTGGYTGGATCATTTTTCAAACCAAAGGGCATGACCAACCATTCAAAAAGACCTTCCTTTGACTTGAAGGTAGTCTTCCATAAATMTTCTTGTTCTATCTGGACCTGGTGGTAGGCAGACTTCATATCAATCTTACTGGAGTATTTGTCCCACATGAGTTGATCAAGGAGGTCATCGATTTGAGGAATCGGGTACCAGTTTCTGACTATGATTTYATTCAGGTCCTGGTAATCAATGCAGAGTTGCCAGGTTCCATATTTCTTTTGTACTAGCACAATTGAGCTCCCACAAGGTGATGAGATGGAATGAATGTGTCCCTTGTGGAGCAGTTCTTAGATCTACCACTTGATCTCCTCATTCTTTAACAAATAGCAATGTTAGACTGGCTCATTGGGAAATGGTGTGTCGGGGGTCAGATCGATGGGGTACTTGACCTGACAGTGCAGAGGTACCCCGGTAGGTGAGGAGAAGATATATGAGTATTCTTCCACGACCTTATCCACTTGCTTTTGTTGTGTGGAGAGGTTGGTTGAGGAGACCTTGGATGTGGTTGCGATATTTTGTTCATTATAAGAGAGAATCACGGAGAAGACAAACTTCCCTGTATGAGAGATAACCTTTCTGCATTGCTTGGAAGAGATCAAGGAAATAACACTGGGTGGGATTGCCTCGGGTATCCTGTACAAATGTTTTTTTCAAAGTAATAATAACATGATGAGGCCTAGACTCATATACAACATGACATTTCCATAAATACTGTTGTCCCAAAAGAACATTACAAACTTCAAGAGGGGAAACATCACACAATACCTCGTCTTTGAAGGGATTGATGTCATATGACAGGCGACATTGTTGGCTAACACGGATGTCGTTTCCTTGGCAGAGCCATTTGATGGTGTTGGGTTGCGGGTGCGGTGTTTTCGGAAAGGAGAATCACTTGACAACCTCTGTGTATATGAGGTTCTTTTGGCTACCGCTATCAATGATGAAGTGCAGCGGGGTACCCTTCACCCACATCTATGAATGAAAAAGGTGCTCGCCTTCCTCTGGCTCATTTGGTTCATTGGGTTGGAGCTTGGTGGTAACAACGGTAGCACTGGGTTGTGCATCTATGATCTATATCCCCCTTTCTAGTTATGAATCAGAGTCGGTACCCACATATGATTCAGAGGCTTTCACCTCAGCCACTAGTGACTGCTTTGAGAGACAATAAACAATGTTATGCCAGGGACCCTTATGAAAGTCGCACCACTTCATAGTATCCTTCTTTGTCTTTATGGTGTCCTTCTTTGCTTGCAGCCTGGACTGGTTGTTCCGAGGCTATCCATATTTTCTCCGTCCTTTTTTCTACGGGTTGGGGCCACCCTTTCCTAGCTTTTGTTGTGAGGGGTTCCCAGGCCCAAATTTCCACATCTTTTGTTTGAGCTTCTGTTCGATTTTGACGGCATATCGGTAGGTCATGCCCAAGGATGAGATGTCCAAAAACTCCATTTCAGCCTCGATGTCTCTATTCATATCGTCACGATACATGAGCACCAAATTTTTCTCAGAATTTTTAATACCCAGCTTGGTGCGCAAGGTATGGAAGATATTTGTGAACTTGAGCACTGCTTGGTCTCTTTCATGTTGCAACCTGGTCCTTTTTATGTACAGATTGTCATAACTTCCAATAGGGTAGTATTGTTCATTAATAACATCCTTGAAGGACCCCCAGGTGACTGTGATTGTAAATAATGAGGGCTCCTCTGTTTCCTTTTGCTCATAGAAAGTTTCCCACCAATCTTTGACATGGGGAATGGCTTTGAGGAGCACAAAAGTAATGTTTTCTCTATTCGAGAAGTTATAGAAAGAGAAATACCCTTCTAGTAGATTCAACCATTTGTCTATTATATCTCTATCTATTTGACCTTCAAATATAGGAATATCAAAGTTGATTTGTACCTTGAAGGTGGTGACGTCTCCGTTTGAGGAAGATGCATCTCTTGTTGGTAGATGCCAAAGGATTTGCACAAAACTATCCATCATCTCATTCCTCTGTTGCATGAGGGATTCCTTGAGAAACATTTTGAAGGGATCTCATGTCCCTTTGCCTTTATTTTCTTCTACCATGAGAGGTCGTTTGGGCGTGCGAGAGGTTTTTTCCTCAAGAGAAACAAGCTCAAGACCCAATTCTTTGTACCCTGACCTCATTGGGGACATGCATTAAGAATGACAAGGAGAAGACATCTCTGATACCAGTTGTTGGAGCTGCCTTTTACAAATGGTTGAAATATAATTCTTGCAGTCAAAAAATTTACCCCGACAATAGTCCTAAATTATCATAGTCCTAACCACTAAGAAAGTCTATCACTTTTCTTTACCTTGCACTCTCGCACTTCGGGAGTTACAAGTTGCAAGGTTTCCAAACTCCGATACGCGAAGTCACGAGACGGTTCCAAAAGTCACCTGGGTTAGTGTCAGGGGTAAATATTTTAAACCATAGTCAAACATTGTCAGGGTTTCATGACTCGACAATCGCTCTTCCAAAGAACTATACCTTCGTAGCCCCGAGTCGCGAAGTTGCGATATTCTTTAAACATGGATTAATTAAGCACTTAATGCAGATTATGTTTTTCAAACTAAATCGCATCATCACGATTTCGGGTTTTGGGGGCTCAAAGGGAAGGGGTGTTTTCTCCCGATACGGTAAACGCCAAAAAAGGAGATTAAAGACTAAAACAAGCCTAATTAAAAGAGCTAAGCTGGATCAATAAATGCATTAATACAATTTTAACACGCACCATCTACAGGGTAAATTTAAATGTTTTTGCGTTGTTTTGTGCTAGGACCCGCCATAAAATTATGGCATCTATTTGAAATACGGTGAAGTGACGGGTAAGGATATTGTTTTTACTGCTAAATATTTCTTTAAAAACGATTTGACCATTCTGTTCACAAGGACACTGGGGTTTTAAATGGTTAAGATAAAGAGTTCTTTCTTTCATTATTTCAAATTTCATTTATGTTTTGTGCAAATAAGTTTTTTCATCAGGCTAACTTATGTTTGTATCTACATTTTTACTACAGGAGAGCTAAGTATAGAGTCCTCTATCCTGGCTCCATGAAAAGCGTCCAAGGTGATTGATGAGAGTTCAGGTCAGGGCACAGATATTGTTTCCAATACTTCACCCCGAAGTATTGATACTGTCAAAACCTGGTCATACATCTCCGACATTCTTCAGTCCGAATTGGTGGACTGCTCAGACGATTCCAGCGATAACGAGAAGGACGATTTGGCCACCAAATACAAAATCATCGTTCAAGCGGAGATGCACAAAATAGCGGCAAGGCCATGGCTCCTTCCCTATTATGATATGATTAGATGGGCTCTAGACCATGTGGACATCCTGACCAGGACTATTATCAGCGAGCAGAATGTGACGATTGGGACTTTTCAACCAGAACATTTGCAGGCAATGTATCAACTGTCACCGACGCCAAACTTCACGTACAATGCTGAGTTTCTGGAAGATTTCAAGYGGAAGGAATGCCAACAATACAGCATAAACTTGTCTGATCTKATCAAAGATTAGGTCTCGCACCCCGCAAAATTCAGGGTAGATGCTAACGGAGTTTATTCAATCTCTTCCTTAGAACCACAATTCAGGTATGTAGCAATGATGACTTGTAGGTTGTATGGGAGGRAGGAAACTGCAGACTTTTACCTCCCGTGGGTGCCTCTGATTCACACAGTTGCTGAAGGATTTTCCTTCGACTAGGCCAAACTATTGTCAGATAGTCTAACCAGTTGGATTACTGAATATCGAGCGTAGAAGGAAAATGGGAAAGTTGTCTCATTTTTCATGTCTTCCTACATCATGGACGTTGTTTGTTTCATGACGTCTTTCCCTCTAATGAGATGTAGCTGGACTCCATCTGATGCTGAGCCTATCCATGTCTATCACTATAAACTTTGGGAGGATAAGGCCACAGAATTCATATACGAGATTTTCAATTGGGTAATGGTACCGATGCATGTCTCCATCTTCGGTAACCCACCGCCCAGGGTTTCAGATAGCATCGCCACCAACTTGAGTAGTGTGGCTAACTGGTATGTAGAAGCATAATTTTCATACATCAGGGTTTTCGGTGCCTCTGTGCCCCCGTATTCTCTACCACTATTTATGCCAGATAGGTTGGTATGTCGTGAAATTGCCAGGCAAACCATGATCGGTGGCATAAGAAAAGAGCTTAAGGGTTTTTCGAAGAAGGTATGGACACCCTTCCCCATTCATTTGAATACATATTCTTTATTATATTTCAGACACGCAAAAGCCGAGGCAACAGCCTTAGAAGATATTAAATTGGTCCATATTGAGTTCAAGAAACACGACCCACACAAGGTCGTGGGTAATCACATGGCGAGTTGTGGCCTAAAAAGATATGAACATGAGAATTCACCTCATGATGACATCTTCCGAGGAGAGAGATCTTATGTCGAGGTCCTAAGTTGGATTCAAACCATGTCGCCCGAGGAGATGGACGATTTCTTCAAATCTCGGGAACACTAGAGAAGCTGCCTTCCCCCAGTCTTACAGGGTAAGAATCCACGGACCGTAGATGTACAGCAAACGGAAGCCAAGGGCTCCAAAGATTCAGGACCTGACCAGGAGGAGAATCAGGAAAAGAAAAAGCAAACCGGGGGCCTGAAACAGGAAGCCGATACCCCCAACCCTTCAACCAAGCTAGCCTCGGAGGTCACCCCAGGGAAATAATCCAAGAAAATCGACAGTCCCATCACTTTTGTCACTCCCCTACAATCCACGAAGGGGACCCCCGGCGAGGGATGAATTTTCGGTGAATAAATAATGCCCATTACTGTAGAAGAATTTCCTTCAAATGATTTTTTCTTCGATAAGAAGAGAAAGGTCGTTGTGAAGCAAGAGCTTTACCGAGAAGTGGGCACGGTAGCCAAAAAATTCAAAATCCTAGCCGATGGAAAATCCATGAAAAAGGGGGAATTCGCAACTCAGATAGCAGGGACGTTGGGGGCTTTTGCTACAACCAACCAATACTCTGTCGGATCCCTAAAAGAACATTAATGTGGAAGAACCGCTTGATCAGAAATTTGGACGCTAAGCTAGCTACAACATAAGCTACTGTCATAGATCAGGTGAACAAAGGTCTAGAGATAGTCATAGCAGTCGATCAAAAAGAAATCTATCGGTTCAAATCCGATCTTGAACAAACACAGTTGTCGGCCCAGACCAGTCAGTCACAGATAAGACAACAAGAAGAATTGATAGGGTAGTTATAGGAAAAATTAAATTTCGTCGAGAGCCAGGTGATAGATATCAGGATATTCCAGTCCCAAGCTATTGAAATTCGAAAAAGAGTGTCAGCAGCTCAACAATATTTACTTGCTAAAGTGGAAACCATTCAAAACCACTTCCATAACATTGATCGAGTACTAGAAGATGTCTCTTTGAGAGAAAGAGAAGTTGGGGCGGCTCGGGTCGCTTTCCAAGAGGTTGTCATAGCCACGACGAAAAAGGAAATGGGTAGTAGTTCCAAGCTTTCCATCCCAGAGCAGACTAGAGGTAACATCTTGTTGAAGGCATGGGAGAGAAACCTATCAAAGAGAAGAGAACGATCTAAAGAGGTAAGAAACTCTTGTGAAGAAACCTTCATCTTGATAGATGAAAGTTTGTTGAGTCTCAATAATGGAAGCAGCACTGGGACACTGGGCCAAATCTATATAGACAAGCACCTGATCAATATCAAGGAGAGCGAGGAAAAAGAGTGGGCTGAAATATCATAGATCAGCTAGACTGACATAGTCCAAGTGGATAAATGGTTGATAAAACCAAGTATATAGTTATGTTCCATCACCGCCGAAGACCAACAAGTGGGAGGAAGGTTACCACAATTAGTGAAGGATTATTACATTTTTTAGGCAAACCACCAAGCAGAACCTTCCAAGTTGATAACCCAGTTGGTAGAGAAGTGTGTCACTTGCACCAAGAAGGTGAAAGGATGGGTTTCCGGCACTAAATCATGACATGTGTTTGCCTGTTCTATTTTTAGAACCCAAAGAGTAAAGAAAGGAAGGTGCTCCACTCACATGAAATATGACAAAGGCAAAGAAGCGAAATGCTTGAACTTCCCATTTTGTAACTGAAAATTTTGGGAACGATTGAAATTCAAATGTTCAGAAGTTTGTATAAAGAGGCATTTTGAAGAAAAAACACAAGGCTGGACTTTTTTGCCTGATTTTAATAGAGACTTTTTCATTTGAAAATTAATACAATGTAATCTGAAAATTCCTGATTCTGTCAAGGCTGAGTTATGAGTTTGTTTCCTCTGTTATCTTATATTCAATTTTATTTCACATATATATGTCTGATGAATGCTTCACTGCAATTTAGTATAACCTCTACCATGGTGATAAACTTTTAGACATCTAATCGTTTGCAGTTTTTCCTCTGTATCGGCTATCAGCAGGTACAAGACCTATGAATTTTTTAGATCTTTATATTTTATGCTTCGTCAGATTTCTTATTTTCTTTTTCTTCTTCTGTTTACAGGGCGAGATTCTCCCTTGATAGGAACCTCACATTATAGACAGCTTAATTTTTTCTCACGTTTCTCACATGATTTATTAAAAATTTAACTCAGTTACGGGAAAAGGCCTTTGGTTTGCATTCTATCTGTAATTTCGGATTCGAGAGTACTCTTTATACGATCCAAAAAATTGAGGCAACATACTAAACCTTGAACTTTCCTTTAAATTTCCTTGTTCCTCTATGACTGTTCCCGTTGCCAGACAGCCCAATATTGAACCCGGCTTGTCAGATCAAACCACCATCGCTTTGAACCTTTTCGACACCATACTTAAAACAACCACCACCCGGGTAGAAATTGAACGTTCATGGGCCTCCATTGAACGAGATATAAGCATCCAGGAACTTTTGGAAGTGAGACAAAGGAAACCTAGAAATCAGCATTAGCTTCCTTTCCCGAAGGTTGATCCTCCCCCTTTTTATCTTTCACACCACTTTCGGATGCCTAGACCCTATACTTTCTAGCCTTAAGTACAGACTCTAGAACAACACTAGTGATCCATAATATATTTGTAGAATGAAATGAATACAAATTATTATCAAAATATTATTAACATAAAATAACATATATACAGTAAAAATGGTTTCTATTCAATAAGGAAATAAGTTGAAACTGTAAAATTCAGCGGAAACAAGCTTGCTAGAATGGTGGTGGCTTATCTCTGAGAAGACATGTGATGGATGCACTCATTTGAAAGAAGATGATTACAATGAGGCTTTGAAGGCCTTTTTACAATAAATAGGAATTTCAAAAAACCTAGACATTCAAAAAACCTAACCCTAGGAGATGAAGGATCAAAAGTCACGTGGGCCCCGTTTGGGTAAGTTAATACATCAACTTCCCGGGGTTGTAACTTTTGCATACAATCTCCATTTTAGGCCCATGATAGCCTGTTGGAAAGGTCTATCCAAGGAATAAAAATTTTGTTGTTATCTATATAGGTCATTTTCACTGTGGCGAGCCCTAAAAATCATTGTTTAGGGCCTCAAAACGACCCCGCAACTCAGGGACCCAAAAACTAGGGAAAAATTGTCAAACTGGAAAACTGCCAAAATAAACCAATTGGAATAGGTGGGAGGCCACTGACATCCATCTTGATCAATCTGTTAGAATGCATGCATAGACTTAACATATGAATGAACCTTAATAATAATAAATTGAGTAATCAAGTTAAGGCTCAGAAAGATCAGTTACAATCCCATATACCCACTCTTTCCTAGACTGCAAGCACCTCAACATTACAGTCACCAATAGAACTATCTCAGGTGAGACTGAGAAGTACATTTTGTGTGTTGTATTTCCTTGTGGTTTCCTAGGAGGGTCGATAGTTTTAGAGGGTTTTGTTGGAAACTTGTTCATATCTTAACCTGGGTAATCCTAAGAGTAGAAAGAGGAGAAGAGAGTAATAACCAACAAATGGTTTTGTTTTCGACTGGAACTACATGGGATTGAGTAAATGGGATCCGTAGAAGAAGCATGTGGAGAATGAAGATATAAAAATGGATTGTTCAGACCATGGAACCCAACGAAAGCAGAGATCGAAAGATGGTTGAAAACAAAGGAGCTAGAATTTGCACAGAATGATAACAGAGATCCTAAGTTAGAAAAATATGTGCTTACAGCCCTACATGAGGTATTTTTATGTGATTTCCCACATGTGTTACAGGAGTGGCTATTGAGGCTGAAATAAAACCACCCTACAAATCGAATCAGATAAATCAAGTGGAATCCTGTGGAGATCATGCAGTTACAACAAGTTACTGACAAATTCACATTCGCAGTAGATTTTTGGTTAGACAATATTGTTGCAGGGTTTAAACTTTGTAGTAGACACTGCGAAGTATTATAGCACAGTAGAGCAAAATTTTCTAAAGGGACCCAGAGGTAGGTATTTCAGATCCTTGTATACTTCAATCAAGATCTTATTGTATAACAAAGGTGTAATGAATATGGCATTAGATAGCCAAACTTCCTTGCATGCATGGGGGAAGGGGGGAAAGCAATTAAAAGAGATGGAGAAATGGAGGAAGAGATAGATAATGGAAAGAAGGAGGAGGCCATGGACCCAACCATGATGGAGGAAGATCATATCAAATAGATCATGGAAACAGCTGGAAAGATGCGCAGTGGAGAACCCTACCAATATAAGATGAATAATAAGAAGAGAGCCATAGAAGATAGAGCGGGATTGGGAAGTGATGAAGAAGAGGAAGAGGATCTCTAGGATGTGGAGAAGATTGAGGAAATCCTACGTGAAACATATGAAAAGAATACAAGAGGTCTAAGGGAAAGAACATAAGGCATAACTCCTATCCATGTGAGTGTTAGTGTGGAACCCATTACCCCATGTGCCACTAATGCACCAAAAAGAACACCACCATTCAGACAACCAAATTTTAGTGGAATAAAGACAACAATAAGTACATCCAAACAAGGAGCAACAATTGGAGGATTTAGGTCAGGAAGTAGTAGTCAAATATATACACCGCATGGAGGTAGTAGTTCATCATATTTCAAGATGGCAGGACATGATCCCACCATTAGGTTACTATAATTTCAGGGAAAGGCATCTGCAATCCCTGAAAAGAATCTATTCATCTATGAGAATATCTAGGAAGAAAAACATATCACAGATGAGGATACAAAACTTTTACAGTTAGCCATCACGCTAAGAGACGGCGTACTGGACCGGTACATGAGTCTAGTTGTAAACATTCCACCAAGAACAACAAGGACAATTGCAGATGTGAAGAAGCTATTGATAAATGAATTTCATAAGCCTAGTTCAAAAGATTAGTACATGAATGAGATGATTGAAATAAAACAGAAACCAGGTGAGTTTGTTTGGTAGATTGATCAGAAGTTCAAACGGTTGAAGGGAAAGTTGAAGTAGGTCATGACTGGCATGCAACATAGAAATCTCTTTGTGAATTCATTGTTACCACACTTGAAATACCCATTAAGACAACATAAGTTTCAAACTCAGGAAGAGGTGTTGCAGGAAGCCTTACAACTGGAAGAGAACCAGTATCAGAAAACAAATCCAACAATAGAAGAGCTAAAGGAGGATCTGAAGAACCTCATATTTCAACTGAACCATAATAAGGGCAAAGAGAAAAGAGAAGTTGTTTGGTGTACCACATGCAGGACAGAAGGACACCACAAGAATGAATGCCCAACTTTTGCGCAGTAAATGGAAATAGGGATACCAAACCCTTTGCCAACAGGAGGACCATGGTGCGATATCTATAAAACACACATGCATCATCCACATCATTGTCCAATAATGCATAAGTACCATACAGTACCCAAGAATTCATACTGCAATTTTTTCAAATTAGTGGGTCATGATGACAAAGATTGTAGGACAATGGACTTGATGAGAGAAATAACTTCGGATATATATAAGTGTTAGCGATATTTCTTGTATAGGGGGGTAGAACACAAAAGAAGGGGTAAAAACCCACTTATCCGAAGTTTTCGGCGATAACGCGCCCATGGTAAGCAGCAAGCAAGACCGGGCGGTCCAGATTTGCGCGCCCAAATCGACGACGCATATTGGATTCCGGACCCCCCTTGCCTTCCGATCTTTAAGCAGGGGGGGGGGTTCGGAATCGGGGGTGCACCTCTC
>SNQJ01S0009722.1:256347-275792 GCA_010110895.2 Picea sitchensis | reverse complement strand
TTGTAGCTGGAGAACATAGGGGGTTGTAGCCTCCTTCTGGTTGTAGGCAGAGAATTGGGGAGTTGGAGCTTCCCTCAGGTTGTAGCCTAAGAAACTAGGGGGTTGGAGCCTCCTTCCAGTTTCAGCTGGAAAACAGGGGAAGTTGGTGCTTCCAATGAATGTAATTCTTCAAGGCATATAAGAAAAAACATTCTGTGGTTTTCTCCTGATTTGGGTTTCCACGTAAAACATTGGTGTACTGTGTATGTGTGTTATTGTTTATTTCTTACTGCTCATTATTGGATAATAATTATACATTGATATAACATTTGAAGAAAAAAGATTATAATTACGCTATTACTGATTCACCCCCCCCTCTCAGTAATCCAACATCAATGACAATATTGAAGAGAAAACAATAGACAATGACCAAACCCAAGGAAATGAGGTCATGTCTCTCTTTCTTCATGATCACATATTCCATCTATCTAAAAGCCTCTAACATGTTGACAAATCTAAGATGGTTATCACATTGTTATCTAGTATTTTATTATTATTTGGGAACATTCACTTGCCTCTCAACCACTTAGTATGTTGTCCACGAAATCCCTGCTATTGTAATAGATCTTAGGGAAAAAAACACATAATTAATACTTGAATGTAAATCCCTCAACAATTCACCAATCTTGTATAGGTTTTGTCAAGTTTGTTATAAAGATAATGCATAGTTTTTGTTTCAAACAAAATTATGTTAATGCTTTTTTTGGGATAAAAAAATCCCTTAAGATCAATGATAACTTGATTAACTTTATCTATGATCCTACACAAAATAGACCTTGTCAACATCACAATACCTAAAATCAGAATTACAATAATGAGAATTGTGGTTTTGTCCATTCAATTTTCTACACCATCCATTCCTTACTCCTTTGATCATTATCCCCCTTTCCCAAATTTTATGTATCTTTATCTACAACACTCCTTGTTTCTAGAAACATTAACATTAGTATGGTGATACTTTAAGTGCCAAATATTGCAAGCCCAAGAACGATGAGATGTAGATCATTTACAACCTTAATGCTTGAAGTGATGTTTTTTTATGCTTGGGTGAGATTATTAAGTAAGATATGGAGAAGGTAACATAATTCATGTTATAATTAGATCTATGCAATGTGGATTATGCTCTAACATCCACTCTGTAAAACATTTTTTGCATGGTTTGAGAAATAGAGTGAGAAATCAATGTCCTCGGAAAGAGCCACATATTTGGTGGTCTTGATGAGAGGTTTCCTTTAGCTTTGTGTTTGTATGGACCTTAGGAATCTCCAAATTATAGAGTTATTGTTCTATATAATAAGCAATGGGTGCAATCCTGCTAGATTTAGTTGTTCCTAGAGCCCTCTAAAGCATATAGGCTCTCTTCACAGCTTTTATAATGTTTTGATAAAATAACCCCCTTTCAACAAAGGGCCGATTTCTTCTTTTCTAATGAGATTGTGTCTAAAGATTTACATTGTGATTTTTAACACTTTTAAATAGCTCCAAAGTTCAAACATGTAAGGCTTAGTGTTTATGATTTTTATTTGTAATATGTATATAATCCATAAAAAAAAAGTTATATTTAAAATTACAAAGTATGATGCTAATTTTTTAATAAAATTACAAATTATCTATTTTATAGTTTGTTAACGATTAACATTAAAAAAAAGAAAAGAAAAATAATATTTTATTTAAAATATAACTATCTTACAACTATCTTATCAATTCAAATATAACTATCTTACAACTTTTCATTATATTAAATGAGAATATACCCTTCAATTTTGATAAGTAGGTGAGATAAATTGACATGAACCCAAACAAAAATAATGGATTCAGTGATTGATTCCAATGTCAAAATGCTACATGGATGTTGAATGGACTTTTAAATATAATTACTTTTACAATTTTTTATGGTGTTAAATGAGAATATATCCTTCAATTTTGATCAGCAGGTGAGAAAGTGACTCGGACCCAAACAAAAATAATGGATTCAGTGATCGATTCCATTGTCAAAATGCTATGCTAGAAATGGATGTATTTGCACGAAAACATTATTTTTTGTTATTTAAAATCTATTTTTGAATGTAGAAATGGATTCAACATGCTGAAAAGCTTTTGGGGCACTTGGATTATATAGAAATAGTCATTCAAATTTGAGGATTTAACAATTTCTGGCCGGATTTAGGGCAAATGTCCCCAGAAAATATCACCCAAAAAAGAGTCATTTGGTATAAAGTTTAAACTAGAACTATGATTGGATCTTACAGGTAGACATGTAGAGGTAGTCTAAGCTTAGAAAGTTTAGATAACTTATAAAAATGTAGAATGTTTAGACAACGCTTATACATTTCCCTATATATAGGGATGATACAATTATAGAAGGACCATATGAAGATCCACAGTTAAGTGTGATGCTTTCCCAACAAACTTGCAGACATTTTTACGTGTGAAGCTAACCCCAACTGATATCTTCCCATGGTTTGAACATTCCCTTTTTATATCTTCATTCTCCACATGCTTCTTCTACGGATCCCATTCACTCAATCCCATGCAATTCTAGCCGACAACAAAACCATTTGTTGGTTATTACTCTCTTCTCCTATTTCTACTCTTGGGATGACCCAGGTTCAAATCTGAACATGTTTCCAACAACACCCTCTGAAACTATCGACCCTCCTAGGAAACTAGAAGGAAACACAACACACAGAATGCGTTGCATAGTCTCACCCGAGATAGTTCTATGAGTGACTGCAATGCTCAGGTGCTTGTTGTCTAGGAAAGAGTGGGGATTTGGGATTGTAACTGATCTTTCTCATGCCTTAAATTGATTACTCAATTTATTATTATTAAGGTTCATTCACCTGTTAAGTCTATGCATGCATTCTAACAGATCTAACATATAACAGAACTCACAGAAGTATCAATTCATCCATTCATAGTCTACCTACTTACAAAAGGTAAATATGCAATAAACACAACACATAACACATGTGTCATCGTGGTTCACCCCCTCCTGGGCTACGTCCACAAAGATCTGACTTCTTAGGATATTTTATTATGTTGCTGCAAAATATGGTGCCTCACGCACTACAATTCCTATCATACAATCACGGAACATGTTCCACAATCCTCTATGAGGCTGACTAGATCGCACCAGGCTCCTCAGCTTGCGATCTAACCCTCAAGGTCTAGCTACTTGACTCTCCTACAACTCAACAACTTACAAAATGGTATCAGATCTTATAGTAGTTCTCCTAACTGAACATAATAGTATATCCAACCCTCGACCTAGACCTCCTAGGTACTTATTTATACTAATTTACAACTTATCAGTCCTTACAATCTCTTACAAAAACCCTAACACTAATGTGGTTAGGTTTTCTTGCATGCATGCCTTGCATGCTTTCCTCCTTTGCAGGGGCTTTTCCTCACACATGCTACTTTTCCTGCCAGCTGTCTTTTTCCAAATTAAGTTTTACTTTCCAAAAATGGACTTTTCCTCAAAATTGGCCTGCGCCCAACATCCTTCTCACTTCTTCATGTAGATTTCTTCTTTCAGATCCCCATGTAGGAATGTTGTTTTCACATGGACATCTGTTCTACTTCAAAATACAATGCAACAACAAAAGATAATATAAATCTAATAGAAGTTAAGTTGACAACATGAGACAAAATCTCACCAAAATCAATTCCCTCAACCTGGGAATAACCCTTTTCTAGTAACCGAGCTTTGTGTTTCTCCACTTTTCCTTTTGCATTCAACTTATTTTTAAATACCCATTTGTTGTCAATGGGATTTATTATAGTCGACAACTCCACTAGATTCAAAGCCTCATTCTTATCCCAGGCTGCATTTCTTCAACCATGGCCTTTTTCCAGATTTTTCCATCCTCTGAATCCACTTCCTCCCTAACAGTTCTAGGATCATCATAAGTAATAGACAAAGCAAAATTTGAATGAAAATAAGGTGGAGTATACCTTTCCAGAATCCTTTTTTCCCACATCGATCTTCTCAATATTGGAGTATGAGGATCTTATTCTTTTGATTCATGTTCTTCTGTAGAGTTTGATTCATCATCCTTTGTCTCAAACTGTATTTTCTCTGATTCTTCCTTACTTGGAAGGACTTCCTGTTTGACAACATCCTTCATTTCTCTAAATACCACATCTCAGGTATAGACAACCTTCTTAGTTTATGGGTTCCAAAGCTTATAAGCTTTGAGACCATCTTTATACCCAATAAAGATACACTTTTCAGCCTTCTTATCTAGCTTACTCATGTTTTCCTTTGGAACATGAACATAGGCCTCACAACCAAATACGTTGAGATGTCTGAGAGAGGGTTTCTTACCAGTTCATACCTCATGTGGAGTCTTGTCATACAGTGCTGATGAGGGTGATCAATTGACTAGGTAACATGCAACACCCATTGTCTTTGCCCATAATTCTTTCCTTAACCCAACACCACTGTGCATGCACCTTGCTTTTTCCATCAATGTCCCATTCATCCTTTCTGATACTCCATTATGTTGAGATGTATATGGAGTAGTATTCTGCCTTGCTATACCACACTTCTTACATAATTATTCAAATTTATTCCCACAGAACTCTCCACCATTATCTGTCCTCAACACCTTAATTCTTTTCTCTCTTTGATTCTCAATAAGAGCCTTAAACTCTTTAAACATGTCAAAGACTTTAGATTTATTCCTGAGGAAATATATCCAAGTATTCCTCGAGAAGTAATTTATAAAAAAGACATAGTACACATATTTTCCCAATGATGGAACCAACACAAGTCCAAACACATCCCTTTGCACCAGTTGTAAAATTCCTTCCGCCCTCATTGCACCAGAGGGGAATCTTACCCAATTATGATTCCCATATACACAATTTTAACAAAAATCAAAATCCATAGAGGATTTAGATATACCTTCAACCATACCTTTACCATGTAGTAGTCAAAATCCCTTCTCTCCAATATGCCCCAGTCTTTGATACCATGACATAACCTTTTCTCCAGAGACTGTAGGAGTTTTTTCTTCTTTAGCTCCAATATCATGAACAATGGAACTATTACACCCATTACTAATAATGCTTCCTTGTAGATTATACAAAGTTCCAATCTGAACTCCCTTCAACAACACCATTGCTCCTCGAACCATCCTGCAGGTTTCCTTTTCATAAAATGTTTTTACCCTTGCATTGTCCATTTTTCTTACATAAATCAAATTTCTGGCCAATCCTGGGATGTACAGAACACCAGACAATGTTCTAATACTTCCATCTATGAGCCTCAACTTGATTTTTCCTTGTCCTATGATTCTGGATGTCGAGTCATCACCTAGGAAAACATTACCTCCATCATACCTTTCATATTCACAAAATCACTCCTTATGGGGAGTCATGTGAAAATATTCACCTGAGTCAACAAACTATGCCTCATGATCTGCATGTGTGCTTGAAAAATCCAAGTACACATTTCCTCCTTCTTCCTTGGAGGTATTTTCTTCTATAGAGGGAGCACCTTTAGATCCCTTCACTTTCTCAATGATTTTGGATCTACATTGCTTCTTGAAGTGCCCTTATTTTCCACATCTCCAATACACCTTTAAAAACTTTCTGAGAGATTTAGATCTACCCTTAGACTTATATATCCCACTTGAGGACATAGATTTATTTCTTTCCTAGGAGCGTCCTCTTGCAAGTAATGCATCTATGCTCTGTCCTTCCATGTTCTTCTGTCTCATCTCCTCCAACAACAAGGATGAGACCACATCATCGAAACTCAAGGTAGTTGTTTTACTACCTATGGCCACAACCAAACTATCCCACGAGTCTGGTAAAGAGCACAATAAACTGATACACTTATCTTCATCTGAAATTTTAATCTTAATATATAACAACTGACTTGACACAGTATTGAAGGCGTTCATATGCTCTGTCACTGAGTTTCCATCTCTCATCCTCAGGTTATACATCGTTTTCCGCAGGAACAATTTATTTACTAGGGAATTAGACTGATACAAGTTCCCCAACTTATCCCATAACTCCTTGGTTGTAGCTTCCCCTGACACATTCAATACTACTGAATCTGAGAGACACAATTAGGTTGTACTCTTTTCCTTCTGATCCAATTTTTTCCAGTCATCTGCTGACGTTCCTGTAGGTGCAGTACCTGAATCCACCGTGACCCACTAATCTCTGTCTACCAACAGATCTTTCGTCTTGAGCTTCCACAACTCAAAAATTTTCCCAATAAATTTCTTGATCTCTATTTTCGAACTGCTCGCCATTTCTATTCACCTGAAGAATCAATACCACATATCTCCCACTGTAACAAGGCTTATCACAGTCCTAAGCCAAACCCATGAACACAAAGACGCCCCCCTAAAGCTAATAATTGCTCTGATACCAAATGTAGATTTTAACCTTGTACAATAATTTACTGCAAACATATTTTCAGTAAAAAACCAAAAAAAATATAATGAAAAATGCACACATTACACAGATATTTTTCCCCTGGAAAACCAAAATGGGAAAACCAACATATTCTATATTCATTCGCTCATACATATAGGATATAGCAGCATCCAAAACCCTAATCCAATGACCTGTATTAGTCAACAACCCTAATTCTTTAACTGGAAATAGAAAACCATCGACAAAAAACCATGTGCCGAAAAACTGCCCAAAAATGGACACAAAAACCGAGGACCACCAAACAATGGATACACAAACCAAGGAATTTTTTTTTCTTTGGCACTGCACCTGAACCCCCACACAAAGGGGTTCCTTCCCCATACCCCCCAAGGGGGGCCTAACACACCCCGCCCCCCTCTTACCCCCTTGCGTGCCCAACACAGCGTAGGAACTAGTCTTAGTCATGCAAAGAATATAACACATATCCAATATCCTGTTTGCATACATGCCTTCCCCAAAATTTCCAAAATGGAATAGGCCACAAGAGATATCATCACCAAAAAAATGTATAACTTCACTTACTATTCACGAAAAWTTTGAGTGTCATCACCAACTAAATCTATAGTTCATTTGAATATTTCAATATGCATTATGTTAAAACATTATCTACTTCAATACATATATTCCACACATTTATGGAATATAGTTCCATACACATTGTCTTTATTTGACATTATCTACTTCGATACATGCATCCCACACAATTATAAGAATAGTTACATTGACACTATCTTTATTAGTCCCTGCCTCCGACTAGGGACTATAGCATTCACGCAGCGGTCAACTATCATTGACTGCCTATTAATATGTCTGTTTTGTATCATTAAGTGGTACATTTTGTATCATTTTTATAAATTTTACCCTATGTTGTAGATTATTTTTATTAATTTTCATTTTTGAAAAATTAAAAATTATTTTTATGATTTTCAAAAACTTATATTTTCATTTTTCTATTGGTCCTCACTAACTAAATACCCCAGTGGAGGGAAAAATTATTTTCTTAATTCTCATAGTTTAAAATTCATTTAAAAAATAAATAAATTTGATTAAGGCATACTGCCTTCTCGCCACTCTGCATGATATGTACCCAACATTCTACACGATGTGTACCCAGCAGTTGAAGCTACGAGTAACACCTTCCACCCGGCTACCATCTCCCACCACCATGGACAATGCCTTGTACCTGGCTACCACCTAGCACCTCCATGCAAAGTGCCTTGCCACCACCCTGCACATTGCTTTCTACCTAACTACGGTCTCCTAGAGTGGCTAACGGAGATGATTATAGTGCACCTGTTATATTATGGCGAGGTCTGCTCCAACCCACTAGATAGCTGAAAACAATGGATTACTCTTTTCTTGCTGGTGGCAGTGCTACCTCTCTCCTCCATAAACACCGGAGCGTCGAAGAATATGAACAAAACAACTTGATGTAATGATGTCCTATCTGGAGGAAGGAGGATATTTCCTTCCTGTAAAATGCAAGACAGATGAAGTGGAAACCACTCCTAATAAGACTATGAAGGATTATCCCTTCAAGATTGACCCTTTCCAGTTGAAGCCATCTGATGTCTAGAGCGTGGTGTGTCTGTTTTGGTAACTTAATTTTCACCTTCTCTTGAATTTCTGTGTTGACGAAGCTCTTACATTAACTAATGTGCATTTTGGCTCTTCCGATGTTTTGATCTCACTCATACTTGGAGAAATTAAATCCTGCAAGATTCAAGACAAAATCAAAGTTAAACCTGTGGTAAAAAGCATGAACCAAAAATGAACACAAAAAACATGCATTGAAATTGCACAAAAGCACGAGAATCATGTTGGGTTCCATATGCTTACCCATTTGTTCTTAGGTTTTATCCTTAGGAACTAGAACAAGGCCTTTAGGTGAGAGAATTGGTCTTTTCTTTCTTTTTTTGGAATAACCCAATGGACCTTTGCATGTCTTGCATCTTTGTCCACTCTTTATGAAATGGAACCTATTCTATTTTTTTCCTGCATGATGGGGGGCGTATAACTAAGAAGGCCCGGGCTAGGCGCCTAGTTAGTCCAGGATTTCTTGGCCTTGGTTTTGAAATAAAATCCTCACTGTGATCTGGGTCATAAAATGAAAAGTAAGGAGAGTTCGGATCACGATCTCCAAGTGCTTTGGAGAACTCAGAAGTTGTTTAGGAAGGAAAGCACTTTACTTACTTAGTTCACACACTCCTACCACCCTCCCTCTGCACTCTAGTGCTTTGTTTTTTTCTCTTTAACACCTACTGAAACAACCAGTTCTCCAATGACCTTAACAATCAGAGTTTCGTAGTATGCGAAGATCGAAATGAGGACTCAAGGGCTTAAATGGACTCTGAAAACAATCTGTAAGGCATAATATGCGGCATATTGAAAGGCCACAACTAATAGGAAAACAAACAAGACATTGGAACCCCTGGCCCAAAAAACATACAAAGAGATTTAACCCCAAGACTGGAGGACATTGAAAGTCACACTGGATACTATCGATGTGCCTCCTGAGTTGGATAATTCACGATTGGGCAGGTGAAATGCTTGAATTATAACATTAGAACATTAGAACGCTTGAGTTCTAATCAAACTGTAACAATGCTTCACTAACTATGGTAACCTTCCTCTCACTTGTCGGTCTTCGGCGGTGATTGAACATAACTGTATACTTGGTTTTATCAACCATTTATCCACTTGGACTATGTCATTTTGGCTGATCTGTGATATTTCAGCCCGCTCTTTTTCCTCGCTCTCCTTGATATTGAGCAGGTGCTTGTCTATATAGATTTGGCCCAGTGTCCCAGTGCTGCTTCCATTATCGAGACTCAACAAACTTTCATCTATCAAGATGAAGGTTTCTTCACAAGAGTTTCTTACCTCTTTAGATCATTCTCTACTCTCTGATATGTTTCTCTCCCACACCTTCAGCAAGATGTTACCTCTAGTCTTCTCTGGGATGGAGAGCTTGGAACTACTACCCATTTCCTTTTTTGTCGTGGCTATGACAGCCTCTTGGAAAGTGACCCGAGCCGCCCCAAATTCTCTTTCTATCAAAGAGACATCTTCCAGTACTCGATCAATGTTATGGAAGTGGCTTTGAATGGTTTCCACTTTAGCAAGTAAATATTGTTGAGATGCTGACACTCTTTTTCGAATTTCAATAGCTTGGGATTGGAATATCCCGATATCTATCACCTGGCTCTCGGCGAAATTTATTTTTTCCTGTAACTGCCCTATCAATTCTTCTTGTTGTATTATCTATGACTGACTGGTCTGGGCCGAAAACTGTGTTTGTTCAAGATCAGATTTGAGCCGATCGATTTCTTTTTGATCGACTACTCTGACTTGCTTTAGACCTCTGTTCACCTGATCTCTGACAATAGCTTTTGTTGTAGCTAGCTTAGCCTCCAAAGTTATGATCAAGCGATTCTTCTACGTTAATGTTCTTTTAGGGATCYGACATAGTATTGGTTCGCTGTAGCAAAATCCCCCAACGTCCCTRCTATCTGAGTTGCGAATTCCCCCTTTTTCATGGATTTTCCATCGGCTAGGATTTTGAATTTTTTGGCTACCGTGCCCGCTTCTCGGTAAGATCTTGCTTCACAACGACCTTTCTCTTCTTATCGAAGAAAAATTCGTTCGAAGGCAATTATTCTACAGTAATGGGCATTAGTTCTTCGCCGAAAATTCATCCCTCGCTGGGGGTCCCCTTCATGGACTGTAGGGGAGTGACAAAAGCGATGGGACTGCCATTTTTCTTGGATGATTTCCCCGGGGTAACCTCTGAGGCTAGCTTGGTTGAAGGGTTGGGGGTCTCAGCTTCCTATTTCAGGCCCCCGGTTTGCTTTTTCTTTTCCTGATTCTCCTCCTAGTCGGGTCCTGAATCTTTGGATCCCTTGTCTTCCGTTTGCTGTACATCTACGGTCCGTGTATTCTTACCCTGTAAGACTGGGGGAAGGAAGCTTTGCCAGTGTTCCTGAGATTTGAAGAAATCGGACATCTCCTCGGGCGACAAGGTTTGAATCCGACTTAGGACCTCAGCATAAGATCTCTCTCCTCGGAAGATGTCGTCATGAGGTGAATGCTCATGTTCATATCTTTTTAGGCCACAACTTGCCATGTGATTACCCACGACCTTGTGTGGGTCATGTTTCTTGAACTCAATATGGACCAATTTAATATCTTCTAAGGTCGTTGCCTCGGCTTTTGCGTGTCTGAAATATAATAAAGAATATGTATTCAAATGAATGGGGAAGGGCGGCCATACCTTCTTCAAAAAACCCTTAAGCTCTTTGCTTATGCCACTGATCATGGTTTGCCTGGAAATTTCGCGACATACCAACCTATCTGGCATAAATAGTGGTAGAGAATACGGGGGCACAGAGGCACTAAAAACCATGATGTATGCAAATTATGGTTCTACATACCAGTTAGCCACACTACTCAAGTTGGTGGCGATGCTATCTGAAACCCTGGGTGGTGGGTTACCGAAGATGGAGACATGCATCGATACCATTACCCAATTGAAAATATCGTATATGAATTATGTGGCCTTATCCTCCCAAAGTTTATAGTGATAGACATGGATAGGCTCAGCATAAGATGGAGTCCAGCTACATCTCATTAGAGGGAAAGACGTCATGAAACAAACAACGTCCATGATGTAGGCGTACATGAAAAATGAGGCAACTTTCCCATTTTCCTTCTACGCTCGATATTCAATAATCCAACTAGTTAGACTGTCTGACAATAGTTTGGCCCAGTCGAAGGAAAATCCTTCAGAAACTGTGTGAATCAGAGGCACCCACAGGAGGTAAAATTCTGCGGTGTCTTCCCTCCCATACAACCTACAGGTCATCATTGCTACATACCTGAATTGTGGTTCTAAGGAAGAGATTGAATAAACTCCGTTACCATCTGCCCTGAATTTTGTGCGGTGCGAGACCCAATCTTTGATTAGATCAGACAAGTTTATGCCATATTGTCGACATTCCTTCCTCTTGAAATCTTCCAGAAACTCGACATTGTACGTAAAGTTCGGTGTGAGTGACAGTTGATACATTGCCTGCAAATGTTCTGGTTGAAAAGTCCCAATCGTCACATTCTGCTCGCTGATAATAGTCCTGGTCAGGATGTCCACATGGTCTAGAGCCCATCTAATCATATCATAATAGGGAAGGATCCATGGCCTTGCCGCTATTTTGTGCATCTCCGCTTGAACGACGATTTTATATTTGGTGGCCAAATCATCCTTCTCGTTATCGCTGGAATTGTCTAAGTAGTCCACCAATTCGGACTGAAGAATGTCAGAGACGTATGACCAGGTTTTGACAGTATCAATACTTCGGGGTGAAGTATTTGAATCAGTATCTGTGCCTTGACCTGAACTCTCAACAATCACCTTGGATGCTTTTCGTGGAGCCATGATAGAGGACTCTATACTTAGCTCTCCTGTAGTAAAAATGTAGACACAGACAAAAGTTAGCCTGATGAAAAAACTTCTTTGCACAAAGCATAAATGAAATTTGAAATAATGAAAGAAAGAACTCTTTATCTTAACCATTTAAAACCCCGGTGTCCTTGTGAACATAACAGTCAAATCATTTTTAAATAAAGATTTAGTAGTAAAAGAAATATCCTTACCTGTCACTTCGCCGTATTTCAAATAGATGCCATAATTTTATGGCGGGTCCTAGCACAAATCAACGCAAAAACATTTAAATTTACCCTGTAGACGATGCGTGTTAAAATTGTATTAATGCATTTATTGATCTGGCTTAGCTCTTTTAATTAGTCTTGTTTTAGTCTTTAATCTCCTTTTTTTGTGTTTACCGTATCGGGAGAAAACACCCCTTCCCTTTGAGCCCGCAAAACCTGAAATCATGATGATGCGATTTGGTTTGAAAAACGTAATCTGCATTAAGTGCTTAATTAATCCATGTTTAAAGAATATCGCGACTTCGTGATTCGGGGCTACGAAGGTATATTTATTTGGAAGAGCGATTGTCGAGTCGCGAAAACCTGACAATGTTTGACTATGGTTTAAAATATTTACCCTTGACACTAACCCGAGTGACTTTTGGAACCGTCTCGCGACTTCACGTATTGGAGTTTGGAAACCTTGCAACTTGTAACTCCTGAAGTGCGAAAGTGCAAGGTAAATAAAAGTGATAGACTTTCTTAGTGGTTAGGACTATGATAATTTAGGACTATTGTCGGGGTAAATTTTTTGACTGCAAGAATTATATTTCAACCATTTGTAAAAGGCGGCTCCAACAACTGGTATCAGAGATGTCTTCTCGTTGTCATTCTTAATGCATGTCCCCAACGAGGTCAGGGTACAAAGAATTGGGTCTTGAGCTTGTTTCTCTTGAGGAAAAAATCTCTCGCACGCCCAAACGACCTCTCATGGTAGAAGAAAAGAAAGGCAAAGGGACATGAGATCCCTTCAAAATGTTTCTCAAAGAATCCCTCATGCAACAGAGGAATGAGATGATGGATAGTTTTGTGCAAATCCTTTGGCGTCTACCAACAAGAGATGCATCTTCCTCAAATGGAGACGTCACCACCTTCAAGGTACAAATCAACTTTGATATTCCTATATTTGAAGGTCAAATAGACAGAGATACAATAGACAAATGGTTGAATCTACTAGAAGGGTATTTCTCTTTCTATAATTTCTCAAATAGAGAAAAAATTACTTTTGTGCTCCTCAAAGCCATCCCCCATGTCAAAGATTGGTGAGAAACTTTCTGTGAGCAAAAGGAAATAGAGGAACCCTCATTATTTACAATCGCAGTCACCTGGGGGTCCTTCAAGGATGTTATTAATGAACAATACTACCCTATTGGAAGTTATGACAACCTATAAATAAAAGGGACCACGTTGCAACACGAAAGAGACCAAGCAGTGCCCAAATTCACACATATATTCCATACCTTGCGCACCAAGCTGGGTATTAAAAATTCTGAGCAAAATTTGGTGCTCATGTATCGTGATGATATGAATAGAGACATCGAGGTTGAAATGGAGTTTCTGGACATCTCATCCTTGGGCACGGCCTACCGATATGCCTTCAAAATCAAGCAAAATCTCAAACAAAAGACGTGGAAATTTGGGCCTGGGAACCCCGCACAACAAAAGCCAGGAAAGGGTGGCCCCAACCCATAGAAAAAAGGATGGAGAAAAGATGGATAGCCTCATGACAACTAGTCCAGGCCGCAAGCAAAGAAGGGCACCATAAAGACAAAGAAGGATACTAGGAAGTGGTGCGACTTTCATAAGGGCCCCTGACATAACATTGTTTATTGTCTCTCAAAGAAGTCACTGGTGGCTGAGGTGAAAGCCTCTGAATCATATGTGGGTACCGACTCTGATTCAGAACTAGAAAGGGGGAGACAGATCATAGATGCATAACCCAATGCTACTGTTGTTACCACCAAGCTCCAACCCAATGAACCAAATGAGCCAGAGGAAGGAGAGCACCTTTTTCCTTCATAGATGTGGGTGAAGGGTACCCCGCTGCACTTCATCATTGATAGTGGTAGCCAAAACAACCTCATCTCAACAGAGGTTTTCAAGCGACTCTCCTTGCCGAAAACACCACACCCGCAACCCTACACCATCGATTGGCTCTGCCAAGGAAGTGACATCTGCGTTAGCTAACAATGTCACCTGTCATACGAGATCAATCCCTTCAAAGATGAGGTATTGTGTGATGCTTCCCATCTTGAAGTTTGTAATGTTCTTTTGGGACAACCGTATTTATGGAAACGTCATGTTGTATATGAGTCTAGGCCTCGTCGTGTTATTATTACTTTGAAAAAAACATTTGTACAGGATACCCGAGGCAATCCCACCCAATGTTATTTCCTTGATCTCTGCCAAGCAATGCAGAAAGGTTATCTCTCATACAGGGAAGTTTGTCTTCTCTGTGATTCTCTCTTATAATGAACAAAATATCGCAACCACATCCAAGGTCTCCTCGACCAACCTCTCCACACAACAGAAGCAAGTGGATAAGGTCGTGGAAGAATACTCATATATCTTCTCCTCACCTACCGGGGTACCTCTTCACTATCAGGTCAAGTACCCCATCGATCTGACCCTCGACACACCATTTCCCAATGATCCATTCAAACATTGCAATCTGTTAAAGAATGAGGAGATCAAGTAGTAGATCTAAGAACTGCTCAACAAGGGACAAATTTGTCCCATCTCATCACCTTGTGGGAGCTCAATTGTGCTAGTACAAAAGAAATATGGAACCCGACGACTCTGCATTGATTACCGGGACCTGAATAAAATCATAGTCAGAAACTGGTACTTGATTCCTCAAATCGATGACCTCCTTGATCAACTCACGTGGGAAAAATACTCCAGTAATATTGATATGAAGTCTACCTACCACCAGGTCTGGATAGAACAAGAAGATTTATGGAAGACCACCTTCAAGTCAAAGGAAGGTCTTTTTGAATGGTTGGTCATGCCCTTTGGTTTGAAAAATGCTCTAGCCACTTTCATGAGGATAATGGACGATATCCTGTGACCATTCCCTAATACTTTTGTAGTGGTGTTTCTGGATGACATCCTCATTTACAAAAATACTTGGGCATAACACTTCCAACATATACAACAGGTTTTGCACACCTTGTGGTAGCACCAACTCTACGCCAACTTGGGAAAATTCTCCTTTGGCATGGACATGGTTTAGTACCTGGGCTACATCATTGATTAACATGGCATACATGTGGATCCATCCAAAATCCAAGTCATCTGTGACTGGCCAGCCCCAACCACACTCACTGAGCTTCAAATCTCGTTGGGCCTTGCCAATTTCTACCACAAGTTCGTGTTGGTATTCTCCCATATTGCATGGGCCCTTAGCCAAGTGACCCAGGGTGGTGGTAAGGCCAAATTTGTGTGGGGTCGGTCCCATCAACAAGCATTCGATGATTTGAAGAAACACTTGTGCTCAGCCCCAGTACTTTCACTACTAGACTTGCAATAGCCCTTTGAGATTGAGATATATGCTTCAGAATATTCTATGGGTTTCGTTCTCACTTAGCACGACCACCCCATGGCTTATCATAGTGAGACACTATTAGATGTTGTCCATAAGTACGCTACTAATGACAAATAAATGTACTCCATTGTGAAATACTGCTGCGAGTGGAGACATTAAATTCTTTGGAAGGAGACAGTCATCCACACTGATCATAAGCCACTACAACTCATGCAGACACAAGGAAAATTACAGAATGACCTCCATTAGAAGTGGTCCACGTACTTGCAGCAATTCCACCTCAACATCAATTATAAAACAAGAAGCACCAACCGCATCGTTGATTGCCTCAATAGACCACCAGTCGCGACACTCACCATGGTGATAGACTCTTGTGACCATGAAACCTATGGATGGCCCCAACTCTGTGAGATAGATTGGGACTTTGACACCACCTACCAAATGTTGGACGCAAACGTAGTTGTCACTAATTTCACTCTTAGGACAAGATGTTGTGCCGACTGGGCCATATCCATGTTCCATCAAGCGAGCAAACAAAGATTATCTGGGAATCTCACTACAGTTGGGTGGCAAGACACTTCGTCGTTGAAAAGACAGTGGCCATGTTGAAGAAACATTTTTGCTGGCCAAAAATTCGATAGGAGTTCAACAAGTATATCAGGTCCTGCATTGCCTGCGCGATTGCCAAACTGACCACTAAGAAACAGGGCATGTACACCCCTCTGCCTACTCCTGACAGGCCATGGGAATCCATCTCAATGGACTACATTTCGGGCCTCCCATCCACCAAGCGGGGCAATGAATGTGTTTTTGTGGTTGTGGATCTCTTTTCTAAGATGGAAATTCTAGCCTCTTGCAAGAAGAGAATCATAGCAGAGGCCACTGCCAAGCTCTCGCTTAAATGAGTCTGGGTACATTTTGGAATCCCACAAACCATTGTCTCAGAACGTGACAATTTATTTCTCAACACATTCTGGTCAAGCCCCTGTTCACTGCTGGACACCAAGCTCACCAAATCCACGACCTTCCACCCCCCAAACAGATGGAAAAACCAAGGTCATAAATCAAATGATTGTGCATACCCTGAGCATGTATAATTCCAAGCACCCTTTCACATGGGATGAGAGTATCCCCTATGTTCAACATAGCTACAATCTATCCCTGCATAGCTCAACCGACCAAAACCCCTTTCAAGTGGGGTTGGGATTCCAACCATTGGGTCCCATAGATGTTGCACTACCCCTTGCGTTCACCTCGACCGACTCATCTCCTACTCCAACTGAAGTTGAAAAATCCACCCGATTTACTGAGAAGATCTAGCACATTGGACAACAATTTCAAGATATCCTACATAAGTCAAATGACAAGTACAAGAAACGCCATGATCAACACCGGGTTCCATGTAACTTTAAGGTGGGCAGAAAGTTTGGTTACACTTGCAAAAAGAGTGCCTTACAGGACCCCATCGAAAGATTCACCCACTCCGATATGGGCCATACACCATCACCAAGGATGTGGGTGATAATTCTTTCGAGCTCAACATTCCTCCTTTCCTTGGCTTGCACCCAGTTTTCAACGAGGATATCCTTCGACCGTATTTCCCACCATTATTGGACACCGTAGGGATAGAAGAAAAAATGACACCAACAGATCTCAACCTCGACTTCATACAAGAGGCATCCAGTGATCAGATTGTGGAAAAATAGATCAAGGGCACTCACCAACAAAGGATCCAACTTTATTGAGTTGTCAAAGTAGAGCAGCTCCTGCACCAAGGCAAGTGGCTCACCCAGAGCCAAATTCAACAAAAGTTTCCTCATCTGATGGGGGGAATCAATGAAATGGATAAAATTTCTTCCTAAGGGGGGAGGATTGATCCARATGGATKTTGGTGGCCTCCCASKTAKTCAAACTAGTTCATGTGGGCARTTTTCYAGTTTGSCATTTTTTTCCATAGTTTTCGGGTCCCTRACTTGCGASGCYRTTTTGAGGCCCTAAACAAYGTTTTTTAGGGATCGTCATAGTCAGAATGACCTTTGCTACTTAACAATRAAAWTTTTAGTCCTCGGATATACCTTTCCGATGAGCTATMATGCACCTAAAATGAAGATTGTATYCAAAAGTTACRACCCCAGGAAGTTGATGTACTAACTTACCCAAATGGGGCCCACATGACTTTTGGTGCTTCATCTCCTAGGGTTAGGTTTTTTGGATGTCTAGGTTTTTTAAATTCCTATTTATTGTAAAAATTCCTTCAGAGCCTTATTGTAATCATCTTCTTGTGAATGAGMACATCCATCACATCTCTTCTCAGAGATAAGCTGCCACCATTCTAGCAAGCTTGTTTTTGCTGCATTTTATAGTTTCAACTTATTTCCTTATTGAATTGAAACCAATTTTACCGTATATATGTTATTCCGTGTTAAGCATATTTTGACAATAATATGTATTCATTTTGTTCTGCAARTATATTCCAGATCACAKATCTAACATATAACAGATCTCACAAAATTATCAATTCATCCATTCATAGTCTACCTACTTAYAGAAGGTAAATATGAAATAAACACAACACATAACACATGCATCACCGTGGTTCACACCCTCTTGGGTTACATCCACAAAGATCTGGCTTCTTAGGATCTTTTATTATGTTGCTTCAAAATATGGTTCCGTTCACACTATAATTCCAATCATACAATCATAGAACATGTTCCACAATCCTCTATGAGGCTGACTAGATCGCACCAGGCTCCTCAACCTATGATCTAACCCTCAAGATCTAGCTACTTGACTCTCCTACAACTCAACAACTTAAAAATTGGTATCAGATCTTACAATAGTTCTCCTGACCAAACATAACAGTATATCCAACCCCCGACCTAGATCTCCTAGGTACTTTTTTATACTAATTTACAGCTTATCAGTTGTTACAATCTCTTACAAAAACCCTAACCCTGACGTGGTTAGGTTTTTTGCATGCGTGCCTTGCATGCTTTCCTCCTTTTCATGCGTCTTTTCCTTGCACATGCTTCATTTCGTGCCATCTGTATTTTTCCAAATTAAGCTTTACTTTCCGAAAATAGACTTTTCCTCAAAGTTGGCCTACGCCCAACATCCTTCTCACTGCTTTATGTAGATTTATTCTTCCATATCCCCATGTAGGAATGTTGTTTTCACATGGAAATCTGTTCTACTTCAAAATAAAACACAACAACAAAAGATAATATAAATCTAATAGAAGTTAACTTGATAATAAGAGAAAAAATCTCACCAAAATCAATTCCCTCAACCTGGGAATAACCCTTTGCTACTAACCGAGCTTTGTATTTCTCCACTTTTCCTTCTGCATTCAACTTCTTTTTAAATACCCATTTGTTTCCAATGGGATTTATTCTAGTCAACAACTCCACTAGATCCCAAGCCTCATTCTTATCCAAGGTTGCATTTCTTCAACCATGGCCTTTTCCCAAAGTTTTCCATCCTCTAAATCCACTGCCTCCCTAACAGTTCTAGGATCATCATAAGTAATAGACAAAGAGAAATTTGAATGAAAATTAGGTGGAGTATACCTTTCCGATAGCCTTTTTTCCTGCATCGATCTCCTCAATATTGGAGAATGAGGATCTTCTTCTTCTGATTCTTGTTCTTCCGTAGAGCCTAATGCATCATCCTTTGGCTCAAACTCTATTTTCTCTGGCTCTTCCTTACTTGATAGGAATTCCTGTTTGAAAACATCCTTCATGTCTCTAAATACCACATCTCGGATATACACAACCTTCTTAGTTTATGGGTTCCAAAGCTTATAACCTTTGAGACCATATTTATACCCAATAAAGATACACTTTTCAACCTTCTTATCTAGCTTACTCATGTTTTCCTTTGGAACATTAACATAGGCCTCACAACC
>SNQJ01S0009722.1:238522-249610 GCA_010110895.2 Picea sitchensis | reverse complement strand
CGTGGTTTTCTCCCGATTTGGGTTTCCACGTAAAACACCGGTGTACTGTGTATGTGTGTTATTGTTTATTTCTTACTGGTCATTATTGGATAATAATTCTACATTGATATAACATTTGAAGAAAAAGGATTATAATTACACTATTACTGATTCACCCCCCCTCTCAGTAATCCAACATCAATGACAATATTGAAGAGAAAACAATAGACAATGACCAAACCCAAGGAAATGAGGTCATGTATCTCTTTCTTCATGATCACATATTCCATCTATCTAAAAGCCTCTAACATGTTGACAAATCTAAGATGGTTATCACATTGTTATCTAGTATTTTATTATTATTTGGGAACATTCACTTGCCTCTCAACCACTTAGTATGTTGTCCACGACATCCCTGCCATTGTAATAGATCTTAGGGAAAAAAACACATAATTAATACTTGAATGTAAATCCCTCAACCATTCACCGATCTTGTATAGGTTTTATCAAGTTCATTATAAAGATAATGCATAGTTTTTGTTTCACACAAAATTATGTTAATGTTTTTTTTTGGGATAAAAAAAATCCATTAAGATCAATGATAACTTGATTAACTTTATCTATGATCCTACACAAAATAGACCTTGTCAACATCACAATACCTAAAATCAGAATTACAATAATGAGAATTGTGGTTTTGTCCATTCAATTTTCTACACCATCCATTCCTCACTCCTTTGATCATTATCCCCCTTTCCCAAATTTTATGTATCTTTATCTACAACACTCCTTGTTTCTAGAAACATTAACATTAGTATGATGATACTTTAAGTGCCAAATATTGCAAGCCCAAGAACAATGAGATGTAGATCATTTACAACCTTAATGCTTGAAGTGATGTTTTTTTATGCTTGGGTGAGATTCTTAAGTAAGATATGGAGAAGGTAACATAATTCATGTTATCCTTAGATCTATGCAATGTGGATTATGCTCTAACATCCACTCTGTAAAACATTTTTTGCATGGTTTGAGAAATAGAGTGAGAAATCAACGTCCTCGGAAAGAGCCACATATTTGGTGGTCTTGATGCGAGGTTTCCTTTAGCTTTGTGTTTGTATGGACCTTAGGAATCTCCAAATTATAGAGTTATTGTTCTATATAATAAGCAATGGGTGCAATCGTGCTAGATTTACTTGTTCCTAGAGCCCTCTAAAGCATGTATGCTCTCTTCATGGCTTTTATAATGTTTTGATAAAATAACCCCCTTTCAACAAAGGCCCGATTTCTTCTTTTCTAATGAGATTGTGTCTAAAGCTTTACATTGTGATTTTTAACACTTTTAAACTGCTCCAAAGTTCAAACATGTAAGGCTTAGTGTTTATGATTTTTATTTGTAATATGTATATAATCCATAAAAAAAAAGTTACATTTAAAATTACAAAGTATGATGCTAATTTTTTAATAAAATTACAAATTATCTATTTTATAGTTTGTTAACGATTAACATTAAAAAAAAGAAAAGAAAAATAAAATTTTATTTAAAATGTTTTTTTACAGCTTTTTATCAATTCAAATATAACTATCTTACAACTTTTCATTATATTAAATGAGAATATACCCTTCAATTTTGATAAGTAGGTGAGATAAATTGATATGAACCCAAACAAAAATAATGGATTCAGTGATTGATTCCATTGTCAAAATGCTACATGGATGTTGAATGGACTTTTAAATATAATTACTTTTACAATTTTTTATGGTGTTAAATGAGAATATATCCTTCAATTTTGATCAGCAGGTGAGAAAGTGACCTGGACCCAAAAAAAAATAATGGATTCAGTGATTGATTCCATTGTCAAAATGATATGCTAGAAATGGATGTTGAATGGGCTTCTAGGCATATATATANTGATATGAACCCAAACAAAAATAATGGATTCAGTGATTGATTCCATTGTCAAAATGCTACATGGATGTTGAATGGACTTTTAAATATAATTACTTTTACAATTTTTTATGGTGTTAAATGAGAATATATCCTTCAATTTTGATTAGCAGGTGAGAAAGTGACCTGGACCCAAAAAAAAATAATGGATTCAGTGATCGATTCCATTGTCAAAATGATATGCTAGAAATGGATGTTGAATGGGNATAAATTTGCACGAAAACATTATTTTTTGTTATTTAAAATCTATTTTTGAATGTAGAAATGGATTCAACATGCTGAAAAGATTTTGGGGCACTTGGATTATATAGAAATAATCATTCAAATTTGAGGATTTAACAATTTCTGGCTGGATTTAGGGCAAATGTCCCCAGAAAATATCGCCCAAAAAAGAGTCATTTGGTATAAAGTTTAAACTAGAACTATGATTGGATCTTACAGGTAGACATGTAGAGGTAGTCTAAGCTTAGAAAGTTTAGATAACTTATAAAAATGTAGAATGTTTAGACAACGCTTATTAATTTCCCTATATATAGGGATTATACAATTATAGAAGGACCATATGAAGATCCACAGTTAAGTGTGATGCTCTCCCAACAAACTTGTAGACATTTTTACGTGTGAAGCTAACCCCAACTGATATCTTCCCACGGTTTGAACATTCCCTTTTTATATCTTCATTCTCCACATGCTTCTTCTACGGATCCCATTCACTCAATCCCATGTAGTCCCAGCCGACAACAAAACCATTTGTTGGTTATTACTCTCTTCTCCTATTTGTACTCTTGGGATGACCCAGGTTCAGATCTGAACATGTTTCCAACAACACCCTCTAAAACTATCGACCCTCTTGGGAAACTAGAAGGAAACACAACACACAGAATGCGTTGCAMAGTCTCACCCGAGATAGTTCTATGAGTGACTTCAATGCTCAGGTGCTTGTTGTCTAGGAAAGAGTGGGGATTTGGGATTGTAACTGATCTTTCTCATGCCTTAAACTAATTACTCAATTTATTATTATTAAGGTTCATTCACCTGTTAATTCTATGCATGCATTCTAATAGATCTAACATATAACAGAACTCATAGAAGTATGAATTCATCCATTCATAGTCTACCTACTTACAAAAGGTAAATATGCAATAAACACAACACATAACACATGTGTCATCGTGGTTCACCCCCTCCTGGGCTACATCCACAAAGATATGACTTCTTAGGATATTTTATTATGTTGCTGCAAAATATGGTGCCTCACGCACTACAATTCCTATCATACAATCACAGAGCATGTTCCACAATCCTCTATGAGGCTGACTAGATCGCACCAGGCTCCTCAGCCTACGATCTAACCCTCAAGATCTAGCTACTTGACTCTCCTACGACTCAACAACTTACAAAATGGTATCAGATCTTATAGTAGTTCTCCTAACCGAACATAATAGTATATCCAACCCTCGACCTAGACCTCCTAGGTACTTATTTATACTAATTTACAACTTATCAGTCGTTACAATCTCTTACAAAAACCCTAACCCTAACGTGGTTAGGTTTTTCTGCATGCACGCCTTGCATGCTTTCCTCCTTTGCAACGGATTTTGGATCTACATTGCTTCTTGAAGTGCCCTTATTTTCGACATCTCCAATACACCTTTAAAAACTTTCTGAGAGATTAAGATCTACCCTTAGACTTATATCTCATACTTGAGGACTTAGATTTATTTCTTTCCTGGGAGCGTCCTCTTGCAAGTAATGCATCTATGCTCTGTCCTTCCATGTTCTTCTGTCTCATCTCCTCCAACAACAAGGATGAGACCACATCATCGAAACTCAAGGTAGTTTTTTTACTACCTATGGCCACAACCAAACTATCCCAGGAGTCTGGTAAAGAGCACAATAAACTGATACACTTATCTTCATCTGAAATTTTAATCTTAATATATAACAACTGACTTACCACAGTATTGAAGGTGTTCAGATGCTCTGTCACCGAGTCTCCATCTCTCATCCTCAGGTTATACATCGTTTTCCGCAGGAGAAATTTATTTACTAAGGAATTAGACTGATACAAGTTCCCCAACTTATCGCATAACTCCTTGGCTGTAGCTTCCCCTGACACATTCAATACTACTGAATCTGAGAGACACAATCAGGTTGTACTCTTTTCCTTCTGATCCATTTTTTTCCAATCATCTGTTGACATTCCTGTAGGTGCAGTACCTGACTCCACCGTGACCCACTGATCTCTGTCTACCAATAGATCTTTCGTCTTGAGCTTCCACAACTCAAAAATTTTCCCATTAAATTTCTCGATCTCTATTTTCGAACTGCTCGCCATTTCTATTCACCCGAAGAATCAATACCACATTTCTCCCACTGTAACAAGGCTTATCACAATCCTAAGCCAAACCCATGAACACAAAGACATCCCCCTAAAGCCAATAATTGCTCTGATACCAAATGTAGATTTTAACCTTGTACAATAATTTACTGCAAACATATTTTCAGTAAAAAACCAAAAAAAATATAATGGAAAATGCACACATTACACAGATATTTTTCCCCTGGAAAACCAAAATGGGAAAACCAACATATTCTATATTCATTCACTCATACATATAGGATATAGCAGCATCCAAAACCCTAATCCAATGACCTGTATTAGTCAACAACCCTAATTCCTTAACCGGAAATAGAAAACCATCGACAAAAAACCATGTGCCGAAAAACTACCCAAAAATGGACACGAAAACCGAGTACCACCAAAYAATGGACACACAAACCGAGGTTTTTTTTTTCTTTGGCACTGCACCTAAACCCCCACACAAAGGGGCTCCTTCCCCCTACCCCCCAAGGGGGGCCTAACACCCCCCCCTCTTACCCCCTTGCGTGCCCGACGCAGCGTAGGAACTAGTCTTAGTCATGCAAAGAATATAACACATATCCAATATCCTGTTTGCATACATGCCTTCCCCAAAATTTCCAAAATGGAATAGGCCACAAGAGATATCATCACCAAAAAAATGTATAACTTCACTTACTATTCACCAAAATTTTGAGTGTCATCACCCACTAAAACTATAGTTCATTTGAATATTTCAATATGCATTATCTTAAAACATTATCTACTTCAATACATATATTCCACACATTTATGGAATACAATTCCATACACATTGTCTTTATTTGACATTATCTACTTCGATACATGCATCCCACACAATTATAAGAATAGTTACATTGACACTATCTTTATTAGTCCCTACCTTCGACTAGGGACTATAGCATTCACGCAGCGGTCAACTATCGTTGACTGCCTATTAATATGGTTGTTTTGTATCATTAAGTGGTACATTTTGTATCATTTTCATAAATTTTACCCTATGTTGTAGATTATTTTTATTAATTTTCATTTTTGAAAAATTAAAAATTATTTTTATGATTTTCAAAAACTTATATTTTTATTTTTCTATTGGTCCTCACTAACTAAATACCCCAATGTAGGGAAAAATTATTTTCTTAATTCTCATAGTTTAAAATTCATTTAAAAAATAAATAAATTTGATTAAGGCACACCGCCTTCCCGCCACTCTGCATGATATGTACCCAACATTCTACATGATGTGTACCCAGCAGTTGAAGCTATGAGTAACACCTTCCACCCGGCTACCATCTCCCACCACCATGGACAATGCCTTGTACTTGGCTACCGCCTCCCACCTCCATGCAAAGTGCCTTGCCACCACCCTGCACATTGCTTTCTATCTAACTACGGTCTCCTAGAGTGGCTAAAGGAGATGATTATTGTGCACCCGTTATATTATGGCGAGGTCTACTCCAACCCACTAGATAGCTGAAAGAAATGGATTGCTCTTTTCTTGCTGCTGGTGGTGCTACCTCTTGAACAAAACAACTTGATGTAATGATGTCCTATCCGGAGGAAGGAGGATATTTTTGCAAGGTGAAGGAGGATATTTCCTTCCTGTAAAATGTAAGAGAGATGAAGGGGAAACCGCTCCTAATAAGACTATGAAGGATTATCCCTTCAAGATTGACCCTTTCCAGTTTAAGCCATCTGATGTCTAGAGCGCGGTGTGTCTGTTTTGGTAACTTAATTTTCACCTTCTCTTGAATTTCTGTGTTGACGAAGCTCTTACATTAACTAATGTGCATTTTGGCTCTTCCGATGTTTTGATTTCACTCATACTTGGAGAAATTAAATCCTGCAAGATTCAAGACAAAATCAAAGTTAAACCTGTGGTAAAAAGCATGAACCAAAAATGACGACAAAAAACATGCATTGAAATTGCACAAAAGCACGAGAATCATGTTGGGTTCCATATGCTTACCCATGTGTTCTTAGGTGGTTTTATCCTTAGGAACTAGAACAAGGCCTTTAGGTGAGAGAATTGGTCTTTTCTTTCTTTTTTTGGAATAACCCAATGGACCTTTGCATCTCTTGCATCTTTGTCCACACTTTATGAAATGGAACCTATTCTATTTTTTTCCTGCATGATGGGGGGCGTATAACTAGGAAGGCTCGGGCTAGGCGCCCAGTTAGTCCAGGATTTCTTGGCCTTGGTTTTGAAATAAAATCCTCACTGTGATTTGGGTCGTAAAATGCAAAGTAAAGAGAGTTCGGATCACGATCTCCAAGTGCTTTGGAGAACTTAGAAGTTCTTTAGGAAGGAAAGCACTTTACTTACTTAGTTCGCACACTCCTACCACCCTCCCTCTGCACTCTGGTGCTTTGTTTCTTTCTCTTTAACACCTACTGAAACAACCAGTTCTCCAATGACCTTAACAATCAGAGTTTCGTAGTATGTGAAGATCGAAATGAGGACTCAAGGGCTTAAATGCACTCTGAAAATGATCTGTAAGGCGTAATATGCGGCATATTGAAAGGCCACAACTAATAGGAAAACAAGCAAGACATTGGAACCCCTGGCCCAGAAAACATACAAAGAGATTTAACCCCAAGACTAGAGGACATTGAAAGTCACACTGGATACTGTCGATGTGCCTCCTGAGTTGGATAATTCATGATCGGACAGGTGCAACGCTTCAGAAGCGACGAAAAGTCACAGAGAATCAATAAGATTCTGGGTAAGTACAATCATTTTTCCTACTTTTTAATTTTTTTCTTGGTCTTCAACTTGTAGATTTCACCTGAGCACTATTTCTTCTTCATATTTCTTTTCAGGAATATAAACTAGGAAAACCGCTCTTTCACTTTCCACAACTTGTAAATTTTTTGAGAAACTTTCATTTCTTGTACACAAAATGTTGTCAACGGAACTCTAAAACCTAATCCCATACCTTTTAATCCAAGAAATGCACATTTGAGATGAAAGAAGCCTTTCTCTTGCAGTTTTCCACACCTTTTTCCTTTGCATGCGCTGAGGAATATGAATTTTTAGCAGAGAAATGCACTTGTGTTTCTATGCTTTGAATTGGGATTCTTTGTAGTGTTTCTCTGAAGGGCTTTAGTACAGGAATTGGGTATTTTTCTTGCAGGTTTTTCCAAGCTTAAATATCTCCTCCTAGGTTCTGTATGAGGTGGTGAAGGAGGGGCCTAGACTAATTCTTCTTCAGCCTTATGCAGGTGAGAGGATCTTCTAACCGACTGGATGCCAATAGCTGGAAAGAAGAAGAACGACCTGCCCTAACTAGATAAATTCCACACGTGTTGATGTGTTTTATGGAAGAGATAGATGATGCCACATGTGGGAGTCTGGATACTTGGAAGGAAGTGATGAGAACAGGTGTAGAAAAAACATTTAATGAATTTGGATTTTCCATGAATTTGAGAGAATACTTCAAGGCACTTATTTTTATTTTATTGTTTTCATGTATTTTATTGTTCTCCTGAGGTAAATGTTGGCATAATCAATGTTTTAAATGTCAATTTTGATGCTCAAGAATTTGCAGGTCTCTCTGTATTAAATGTCCCCTCTAATGCAATTTTTTTTCAAGAGTAGACACCACCTTCCTATAAACATAAACATGTTGTGTGCCAGCTATGCTGTTGTGACATCCCTTAGAAGTTCTGTACTCGAAACGACAATGAATGGCTCCATCGTTTTTCTTCCTAGCCAATAATATAAAACAACCAATGTTTCTCTAGTTTTGCATTGATTTAATTGATCACTAGTGAAGTCCACTAAGTGCCAAGCTATGTGTCAGGGATCCATTCCTTCTCCGGTTTACCCACGTCACAATCATGAATTCAAGACGCTATGATTTTTAAAAGGATGAGGCCTGATGCAAGTCTGGAGAGAATTTCACTGTCTGTAATGAGATTTTACTGATATGTTGTAGGTACTAAATTTATCCAGTTTTTCATTTATTTATTGAACATCAATGGATTAACTGCACAAGTGAGCTCTTTTTTTGGTTCTTATCATGAAAAAATAAATTGAAATCCTTGTCCTTTATTTTCTGCCATGCTTCGTTGGTCTGAGGTTCCATGTTGATGTTTTTTTTCATCTTTTTTGGGTCTATCGACAGGTTCATAACATATTAACCAAAATATATTGATGGGTAGAAGAAGGAGCTGGACAATATTGAATGTAGAGCATGTGATAATTGTAGGTCGTGGACGTCTAGAATTCTCTCCGATCTGAATAGAACACATGAGCTTGGCCATGAAAAAGGTAATCTGTCATAGCAGGGCAACTAGATGACATGCTTTGAAGAGGGTAAAAGTGCAATCGTAACAAAATAACTGGCTCTGAACAGAGACCATTGCGAGGCAGGGACTAGCTGCTTTGCAAATATTTCCCTTGTTTATTTGACATTATGTACTTTAATACATACAATCCACACATTTGTAAATCATGATAGTTTTTATCACCAATTAAATTTATAACTTTATAACTTTGTTCACTATTTAGTAACGTTAAAATCATTGTTGCGAAGAAGGTTTTGAGTGTGAGAGTCTTCAAAACACTTTTGAATTAAATGTGGAAATATTTTGGTCAATTTTGAATTACATTTCTCTTTTGGGCATTTCCATAGTTTTATTTGACATTATCTATAAAATTGAATAAATTAAAAGAAAATAATTATAAAGACCGTGTAAATATTAAATTTAATAACAACAAATTGAGATTATATTCACTCAATTTTTAAGGACAAATTTTCATATTAGCTTTAACATGGATAGTTTTTGGGTTGGTTTTATAATTTTTGTCATATTTTGAAAATATAAGGTATTTTTCATTGTTGTGGTGTATTTCTTCCTTCTTTGATGTAATTGACGTTGGATTGCGAGGTAGCAGCACTGTACTTTGATATCTTTAGATATGTCCTATCTACAAATCTGAAGTTGTTGGGGTGAGAGTCGTGATCAAAATTGAACCCTTCCTAACCTTTTCAAGGGGATTAACTGTGTCCAAGAAGGATAATTCAAAAAACACCCTTAAAAATGTAAATTTATCACATGTCATTTATGAAGGACAACAAATATTATAAAATTTCAAAAGTAGGGTCTCATTTTCAACAACCCATGAATCTCACTTCCCACTCTTGGATGCTCAGTGAGCATTATACATTTCCTATTATATGCGGATGGATGTGAATCATGAGAAATATTCATGATTCAACACTCATTACTTGCCTTTGGCATCTAAAGACTAAAATCATCTTTTTTCTTGTTGGTTGTAATCTATTCCTTATTATGGTGTACCCTTCCACAACATAAAATCCATCATAAATATCATGCCTATATAATCATATCACTGTATTGGCATATCCAACATTTTGAGTGTCACTTAATATAAGCTTCCAAGAGAATCTTAGACACCTTATATTTTTGAATCCCTAGTTGATTTCAAGTGTTATGTGCAATTTTTTTTATCATTTTCGATATGATAATTGACATGACATTTAATGTCCATACTTAATATGTTCATATCCCACATCACCATAATGTCATTTCCTTTATGTTATCTTTGCTTCCTCTCTTGGATTTGCAAAAAACCAACATGATTAGTCATGGGTTAAGGGTGTAAATTACAATGGCATTGAAAACTTACTAACAAGATTCACTACAGATGTGTGGTTCAATGACAATTTTGGACATAAAATAATAGACATAGTCTAAACCCAAGGAAATGAGGCCATCTCTCTTTCTTCATGATCACACATTCCATCTCTCTAAAAGAACATAACATGTTGACAGATCTAACATGGTTATAGCATTGACATATAATATTTTATTATTATTTGGGAACATTCGCTGGGCTCTTGATCATTTAGTATGGGTTTAAATTTCAATTGCATTGAAAACTTATTAGCAAGTTTCACTACAAATTCCTGGTTCAATGATAATATTGAATATAAAACAATAGACAACAGCCAAACCCAAGGAAATGAGGTCATGTCTCTCTTTCTTCCTGATCACATATTCCATCTCTCTAAAATCCTCTAACATGTTGACAAATCTAAGATGGTTATAACATTGTTATCTAGTATTTTATTATTGTAGTGACCGTAAATACAAATTTTGATATAAACCATTTCAATTGCACAAATAAATTAATCACCAGAACATATCAAATTTATTGAGTTAAACATAATAGCTTACGGACAGCCTCATAACACATCATATTCCTTAAATTGCATAAAACAAATACGTAAATTTAAAATACCTTGGTCTAATGCTAACCCTCCGCTTTCCACTTGCCTTGTTGACCTTCCTGCTGCTGCCTTGCCCAGCTTGAAGCCACGGACCAACTCTGCAAAAAACCGAGTTTCCACCCTACCAACTAGGACAACTACCTAGCTCCAGGATACCATATGGATATCCTGGCCCTCGTGCCCAAAACCCCCAGCAAACCGGTGCCCCCTGTACTAATCCTCCCAACTACAGAACTCAAACTCTCCTGCACAATCCAAGAGAACCCTCCAAAAATTTCTCCCCATAGAATGGTAATCCCTCCTTCGTAAACCTCCTCCCCTCATATCCTCCTTCACTGCCCTTTCTCCTCATTTATTTCCTCATCCCTGCATTCATTCCCTTATCCCTGCATTCATTCCCTTATCCACATAGTTAATGCCCCTTATCCCATTATTCATGTTCCTTATCCGTTTATTAATGCCCCTTATCCCCTCCGTATACGTAATCTTTAATTTAACAATATAATTTATTAACCCCTTTA